>JADHKP010000081.1:0-93208 GCA_019925385.1 Raffaelea deltoideospora | reverse complement strand
GGGGGGGGGGATGGGACGGGAACAACGTCTTGTTTGAATTGTGTGCTAAAAAAAAAAAAAAAAACCAAAAAAAACGCCCAAAAAAAAAAAAAAAAAAAAAAAAAAAAACACACAAGCATGTTGTAAGACACAGTTGGATTTTGTGTGGAGTAACGACACACATGCCCTCCGTCAAGCGACAAGTAATACTCGTAGCATTGAGAGCCCGCTCCAAAAGAAAAATTAAAGAAAAAAGAAATTAAAGAAAACGCTGAAGAGTGATAAGGGCAGTTCTTTCGGAGAGAGGGGGTGTGGAATTTGCAAAATGAAGGAGGGGCGGAAATAGCTCGAGACATTGCCTACGAGTACGACGTCGTATGGATAGAGTTGAGGCAATGGCTGGCATGATGTTCGATCACAACAAAAGACGGCCAAAGAACGAAGGAACAGCATGCACAGTAATACTCGTTGAACCATCAGTTGTTCTGTGAATTTTTATGTCGTAATACCTCGTCGTATCGCATGTGCTGCGGCTTGTTGATTTATCCTCTTCCTTTTTTTTGCTGAGACGCATCAGACTGAAAGACGACTAAAAAGATCCGCCATCTTGTCGAAATGCCAGAGGGTCAAAGCCTAGAGCCGAGCTGACAAGATCGACAAAAGCCAAGACAGAAAGGGGGGAAATGCAGACAGGCGTTTGGCTGATGGTGAACGGGTACGAAGTACGAAGTACATACTCCATGCGGAAATGCTTTTGTCGGGAGTTGCTTGGACGTCGTATGTACTCGTATGCACCAAGAAATAGTATAAAGTACTCCTCCGTAATACGTCGCACTCCATCTTTCTGCATTCGTACTTGTCGTACGTCGTATCAATACTTCGTACTTGCAAGGTTCCTGCACAGGCGTCGTCCGAGGCCGAAGGATGCAAAGAATGCAAAGTCTGCGGGTTGTATTGCTCCGTGCTCTTACTCCGACAGTTCGCCCAAGTGTCCGTCCAACGTCTGATGTCGACGGAGTGTTGAGCCGCCGCACGGAGCAGATCCCGCTGTTCAGAAACACCATGATCTTCTTTGACACTCGTGCGTCGTAGGTACGGAGTAATAAGACTCGTACGTCGTGGATGCTCGTTTTTGCTGCCCAGTTGTGTACTCGTACTCCGTACTCGTGTTTTCTTAGCGTTTGGCCTGCTCCTAAGCCTGTGCTGAATGCCGCAAGTCGCAATTGGCCATGGGTGATGGGACGAAGCGAGCGCCCAGCACGGAGTGAGATTAGCGTTGACCGCCCGAGTGGATGAGGCTAGCACCTCTTTTTTTTTTCCCTTGCTCGTTTTGGGTAGGGGGATAAAAAAAAATAAAAAAAAGGACAATCCCTAATTTAATGGGCCAAAGCACTGACGGCGGCGGCTCGGTGGGCCGTCCATGAACCACGGTTCAGTGGGATGCGGCCATGAGAGATTGCCGGATCAGAGGAGGATCACGGCCCAGCATAGCCTGCCCATGCCCTGCCTGCCAGCCCTTTTTAGCCAAGCTTGCTTTGCTGGCAGAGTGTGATTGAGTGTGACTGGCTGTGATTGATGGCACACTCCTGAACACCAGCCATCATCCCGGCACAGTCCTGGTCGACTGGGGGAAAAGGGGTCGTATTTTCCCTTGCCTGCCTTTTTCATTTGCTCTGCTACGCACATTGTTCTCTCATATCCTGCGCCTGTTGGTGCCGCTCCTTCGTGTCCTTTTCTTCGTTTGTGCTTCCTTTTGCGGCTGGCAAGCTGCAATGCTCCGTTAGACCAGCGGGAGAACCTCGCAAAGCCTGCTGCAGCCATGGCATTGGCTGCTGTGCCGTCAAGCCGTGTCTGCAAATAGCATCGTAACCGTCTCTTTGAGATCTTTGCAGCCCTTTGATGTGCGAGCATGCTTTGTGTTACTCTTTTCATTCGTTGCTGTTGATCGAGGGAGCCAAGTCCAAGGAGTCTGGCTGACACTGATGGCTTTCTGACATTTCTTTTCACACCCTTTCTACCCTGCCCCCCCGCAAACAGATCAGACTGGTGTTCTAACTGGCGTCCCCTCAATCTGCCACCGTATGGAGTACATCGTACTCCGTACATCGTACATTCCCTGGTCCTCGAAGCTGTCGGAATAAAGGGCCGGAACATGGGAAATTGTACGGAGTATAGACGTCGTACTCCGAACTTGGTTACCTCGTCCTTCATAATGTTTCGGCGTAAAGAAAGCGAGACAGGCAAAGAGGAAAAAAGACAAGAGAATAACGCCTGGTGGCCCACAGTCGGCTGTGCCAAATTGCTCAGTCCTGGCATTCTAGCGGCAAGTGATAGCCACTAGTGGTGTGCTCATGCCACCACAAGCCTTCAAGCCCGCGCTGCGAGTATGGATACTCTGTATTACTCCGTACACACCGTTTTTTGTACTCTGCAATGTGTAATATTCTGTAATACTCTGTATTGCTCCGTACTCGTAGCTGCAATAAACGCGCGCTGTTTCTCCCGGCCGCCTCCTCACATCGTGGCGGTTGTGCAGAGGGCGGTTGTGCAAAGTGGCATTTTGTGGTATGCCGTAATACTCCGTGTTATTGACAGCTTTTGCTCGTACTCGTATTGCCCAAAAGCACCCACACAGTTACAAGTACAACCTGTAACCCCAGCTGTACCGTCTTTCGCGTTTCAGCCGTCTCTTTTGCCATCGTCAGACGCCGTGCTATTCCTTCATTCTCGTACCGAGGAGCCCGTCGAGTTCTGCCGTCTTCTGCCAACAGCATTAGCTGAGATGACCTGACAAAAGGACCGGCAAAAAAAAGGTGAAAAAATCTGTACGGAGTAGCATTTTCGCCCTTTCCCCGTACTCTGTAACACTTCCTGCTCCGTACTCTCTGCTCTTTTCGCTGTACTCGTACTCCGTACTCGTATATTCAAAAGAGTGCTTCGCAGTGCTCCATAAACTCCACTGACTACCACGGCCGTCCCTCGTGGGACGGCATTGAGCAAGCGGCCCACGCCAATTTAGCAGAGCGTCAATAAAGCGCTATACAAAGTACTGGCACCCAAAACTAGTCGAGAAATGAGAGTTTAAGGGAGCTAAGTTGACGGCTGCTTATTACTTGCTTCTCCCCTCGCGCCGCCTATTTCGTGCTATCCCGGGAAAGCTGGCTTCGTGATATATCCTGCCCTCAGAAGCGCCGGCAAAGCATTAATTTGACCTCGCAGACTCGGTGAGCGCGGCACTTATACTTTGCCCGCTATTAATGAAGAATACAAAATAAAGTCTTGGACAGCTGGCTCTGTCTTTCCTGGCGAGCTGGTGCACCCGCTTCATGCCGCCAGTGGCAGTGCAGCCGCAGTATGCCGGTGCCTGGCCGCTGTGCCTCTGACGCTGTTTAGCCAGTATTAATGTATTAATGTCCACCCCGACAGCCGCCGAACGAGTGGCCGCAGTCAGCGATAGACAATCTCCGGCGGCTGGCTGGTGAGCTCGCAACCCACTCTTCCGCCCTTGGGAAGCCTTGAAATGCAGTTTCTTGCTGGCTTCCTCGTCTGTCTGCTTTTGTGTTGGCACGAAGCAATATCCATACTCCATACTGCGTCATTGTATAAATTTTTGCACATTAAATGCACAAGGTTGCATATTTTTTCGTGCACAACCCACAGACATTCTGTGTGTTGGTGAAAGTTTTTAGAGGAAGAAGCTAGCAGGCTGCAGGTCGTCTGTGTGGTTTCTCTTCTTCCTCTGTGTGTGGGAGAGACAGTAGGCGTTTTGTATACCTAGATTTTTCTTCCGACACCGACCTCCGATGAGTTCCTGAAAGGCCAGCTAAACCCCGTACTTTTCAGACGTATGTCGCTGCCCGAAAACGCTTTTTGTCCGGGTAGAAAAGCAGTTTGGGGATAAAGGCCCGAGAAAGCGTGAGAGAAAGGTAATGGGAGGGTGTGATCAGAGATACCAGAAATCAGAATTACAGCAGGCTGGTGCCAATGGCTGTCGTACCGCTGCTGGAGGAGAGCATCGTCCGTCTAACCTCCGTAAGGGTGTGGTTTTGCATCACTGGCTTGCGGGAACCCCAGCAAATAGTAGCGGCTAATAAGGGGCGGGCTCGGCATGTATTCATTAGTTTCGATCCCAATCCCCTGGGAAGAGAGCGACTTTGTGTGATGCTGTTCGGCAAAAGCGTACGACGTATGGTGGGTTCTTTGGTGGTACAACCAGCGAATGGAGACGGCGAAGCAAAAAACAGGTGAGGAGAGAGAGAGAGAAAGGGAGGGGGAGTTACAGGTGGCTGTGGAGACCGTCCTTGTGTCATCTTAGCTAGTCCACGCTTTTTTTCCTCTTTTTATTTTTTTCCACGACAGCCCGTGCCCAAACAGCGTAGTGCGCAACGCTTATGCAGCTTTCGGCCGGCCGGCCGGCTAACGCAAGACTACGACCGTAACTGGCGAGCTCTTTCCTCTTACGACCTTGCAATAAAAAATCAAAAGAAAAAGAAAGATTGACCGACGAAACCTGTGTAGACACAGATCCGTCGCCCCCCTCCTGCTCTTTCCACCTGTCACCGGCAAGTGAAGTGAGGCAGGCACGCCACGTAGTGGCTGTCCAGGTACATTGTGTCCCCGAGCCCGTGACAACTGAATGGGCAACTATGGATACTCCTTTTCGTACTCGTACTCGTATGTATGAAGACGGGTCAAGAGACGAGCTAGCGACTAGAAGGGAAGCTGCGAAGCTGCAAAGGGCTCTTTTGCGCCTGCCAAGCAGGTAGCTGCCCAGCTGCTCTGCACCTGCCTCCGTGTAAAAAGCAAGCCTACTTCGTTTTTTTGCCTTGTAATTTCTGGAACCGGTCTGTTCTCCATTCTTTGTTTTGCTTTTTGCAATCCTGCGATAGCACTTAAGGGAAATCCATTTTCATGTTCTCCCTGGCTCCTCCGACAGCCTGCGTTCGTGCCGGTCTGTGCGAGTGCGCACAAGCTCGCCGCGTTCCTGGAAGGAAGGGCAAGGTCTCAAGTCTTCCTGTGCATAGAGTGTACGACACGGAGTATGGGCACAGATCCAGAACATTGCCGTCAGATACGAAGCAGTTTTGCATATGAAGCAAGCCTAGTACGTTAAACACAATACAAGCCATTCCTCAGACACGGTTCCAGGTTGTGCAACAGCAAAGGGCGTGGCAAAGACATGCCGGATTTGCATATCCCATGTCCAAAACTGGCGCCAAAAAGGTCAAGAGATTGGATGCAATGAGAAAGAACGTCGTATTACGAGGACGGACGACAGGCAGAGGGCGAGAACGGACACGAATACGGAGTGCGAAAGACTTGCGTCGCATTATGTCGTACTCGCATGGGATGGAGCGTTGAGCGGCGAGCTAAAAAGAACGATGCTCCCAGAAAACCACGTCCACTGCTGGGGAGCCGAAAAGAAGTTATCCATCCATAGCTCGTTGTTGCGCTGGCAATGTCACCGACCATTTGTGCCTGGACACAGCTCGGACAAGAATCCGAAAACGAATGTGACACACACACTCAACCCGCCGCCGTTTTCCCCTCTAATCCAACGCTGCGTTTGGGGCTAACGACAGCATCACTCAGAGCATGGGTTTAAAATTAACAGCCAGTGCAAGGGTTGAGAGCGGTACGGAGTACTCCTGCCCGTACGTCGTACACGACCAGGCTCGACCAGGCAAAATGATCAACAAAGTACGACGTACGCGAGTACAATGCACGAGTGCAAAAAGTAAAGGAATGAGCTACAACATACGAGTACGAGCATGATGCGTGGTATTACGGATTAGACAGATAGATCCATCGCCCTTGGACTGTCTCTAACATAGTATTACGACGCTATTCCCCCATGCAAACTTGTCCAAGGACGCACTCTACACCTTGTTCGAGCAAAGTGTATCGCACATACCGAGGGCTACTCGTACTCTCTCCTCAGAGGGAAATGCGAGAAAAGACGGCTCGCACAGCTCCACTGTGCCGTGTATCATTGTGCCTGGTCTTGACCCTCTTTACCCGTCGACTGAGATGGTGCCTTTCCAAAAAGGAAGCGGGCAGACGACGAAGAGAGCTATTTCGATACGGCCGGCCTCGCCGCCGCCGTCTCTGTGTGGTTGAGCATAACCTGGACCCAAGGCCGAAAAGCTGAAAAGCAGCTGAATGAGGCGGCAAAAAGACACAGCTACCCCATAACAGCACCGGCAGCTTAGCCGTCACCGTCACACACGGCAACTCTTTTTCCATCTTCTGAGGATACCAGCTATTGCCAGCTATTGCCAGCTATTACCAGCTATTATTACAACGTACCGCGAAGAAGGAAACAGTACTCCGTATAAGGTACGCCATACAGAGAGCGCCATATAACGACTAGAGCCACACAAAGTATAAAGTACCTCGCTTTTTGTACACCGGACATCACACTGGCCCAGCGAGGACAATGTCTGCAGCCTTAGCGTGCATTAGCCCAACGCCACAGGGCCCGCCCTACCTGGTATGGCAAGTTCATCTCACTGCGCTGGGCGCTTGCTTCCTTCTCTTGCTCTTTTTCTGGCCATGAATCTACAGCTAAGCCGTTCCTGGAGCAGGCAACCTCCTCTTCACAGGAGCCAATAAAGCTCGAAGCATCAGCATCAGCATCTCAAGTCTGCCTTTTTCTTAACTCTGCTTCAGCTGCGGCAGACGGAGCAATAATGCTAACCCACCCCAACGCGGCACATTGGCTTCCACCCCCCTCCTATCAGGGCTAAGCTTGCCTATCCAAGTTGGACATATGAGTAATTCGTAAGTAACGCAACATGAGGCTGAACGTTTGTGAAAAAATAGATGTCAGATGGAGGCAAGGGCTTAATTTCCGCTGCCTTTTGATTCTACTCGTAAGTTGAAGGCAAGGAGCTCATGTACCTGTTATATCTTTATTCCACATGCAGCAGACAAAGAGTACTTTTCGTACGTCGTATTATATCCATATACTCCTTACATTGTTACACTCTTACAAGGACTCTCCAGCTAACTGCCATGCTTTTCCGCAACCCAGAACCTATATTACAACGTAAGCGAACGTCGACAGTGTCAATCAATTTCATCCTGAACAGCTGCTAAGACCCAAACCCACACGGAGACGCACGAGGTTGTAGATGGAGTTCAGCGATATGCAGCTAGCAGACCACGTTTCCAGCTAAACGACGCCAAAAAGAGGCATGCAGTCGGCGCTAGAACGACTGTTGGGGGGGGTGGAGATTATTAACGGTGTCGAAGTGAAAAGGGACAAACAAGGCCCGAAAAGAAATATGAAAATGGAAAAAAAGAGAAAAAAAGATAGGAATCCAGACAAACATACATTTGTCGGTCGTCATGAAGGGAAGTTGAGAGAACATTACCTGTATGCGAGGGCAGCCGCGCTCTCACGTTCTTTCTCGATGTCTTGTCGTATCACGTTGCAGTACGACGTGTTCCGCGTGTACTTGTATGACATATGTCGTGCTCTGTCAATATTTCCATTTACCGGAGAGGGGGGGGAGGGAAAAGAGAGCTTGAGGCAAGCCCGGCGCCAGTCCAATCATGAAAAAAAGCTAACAAGAACAAGGTACGTTCGTCTTATTACTCCCTTGAGCTTCATACCAGAATTGATTACATAGAATGCTGTATTTGTCGTACTACTCGTACGTCGTACTTCATTCGAGTATACATACTCGTATATCGCAATACAACGTATTACAACTATGTGTGTTACATGAGTACGGGGTGCAGAGTCGCTCACAAACCCCTTCATAACTTTACAGACCTACGAGCAATATGTTGTACAGGTACTCAAACGGGATAAGCTTGTCGCACTCTGTTCGTGGATGATTAAACCCCTGTCTAGCTGCCCGTTTTTGCCGGTCCTGGCAAGGCGGATCACAGGGAAGTGAAGACAGTTATGTGACAGCCCCAATTGTCCCGGATGTTGAAGGCGTTTTCCACTCTGAAATGGCGTACGAGTACTCCGTATCCTTACAGAGTTCAAAAGAGGATTGCCACCCTTGTTCTCCGTAGTAAAATACCACGTACCAGTGCAACAGGAAAAACGTCCTTGTCCTTTCATTTTGCCTGTACGAGTACGAAAAACATCGGCGTGTTACGAGTGGCTGCCCTAAATTTACGATGTGAATTATGGGGGGGGGAGGTAGGGGGAATTTCTCCTCCCTAGCAATCCCTTTTATGAACGTCGTACGACAGCCGTGAGCGGCGTGAGCGGGGACAAGCTGGGGATTGTTTTTAGGTGGGGGGGAGTGGGTGGCCGTCTACGACGTGCGTCGTCTCTGTAGTCGTTATGGGAAGTATCTTGCGCAAGGAGCCAGGGCCATGATTCTTGGCAAAGGCTGATGCAACCATCGTACGTAGGCCGGACTGGTACGTCGTATTGGTTTACGATGCAGAGATCGTACGGAGTAATATCCATAGTACATCGTATTTCTGTGCAATTTCAAAGCAATGCAATGTTTTGCAAGGAGTGCTTGACTCCCGTCTTGCTCACAGGCTTTCCAGCAGATTGTGTTTTTCAAAAGGATTGAGCACGGCGTGCGGCTTGTTCAAAGAGCCAGAAACAGGCAAGAAAATCAACAGGGCAATACGAGTACTTTTGTACTTTTGACAATGGGGGCTGGGCACTCTGCGAATCTAAACACGCACACTAATACGGCACATGTGGTTTTAGTTGTCTTACGAGTACGTACCTCCCCTGTATTAAACTCACTCCCCTAATCGTATTAAGGAGGCACTTGCACGGAGTATTAGAGCGTATTTGATTTTCTTGGCCCTGGAACTGCACATCCCTGTACGGCAAAGATCAGCAACTTTATACGACGTATTACACGGTAGTCCATCTCTTGGGAATAACAAGAGTCTTTTCTTGGTAAATTCCGTACGAGTACTCTGTACGTCGTACGCAAATCCTCTCTGTTTCTTTGTGCTTTTGTGTACACGGCGTGACGATTTTTTCCTCCTGTCCTTATGGCCACTACCCAGAAATGTGCACGTCAGGCTTTCTTTTTGTAGTCCGCCACGGAGTAATAATATTGAGTTGGCCAGTGGGTTCGTGCCTTTTTTTTGCTTCTTTCTTCGAATTGGACCATTGCCCGGCATCGCAGATTGCTTTGCACGCGTACGTACGAGTACGCTGCTTGTCCCGACTGGCGGTTTCGCCGTTACTCTCCCCCTTTTGAGATCGCATCGAGCCAGGTACGGATGCGTTGTACGACGTAAGACGTCGTAGTACGTCGTATTTACTCCGTACGTTGACGCACCACGATCCTTGCTCGCTGTCTGTATTAACAGGATTTGTGTGGGCTATATTTGATTGTGCCATGTAAGCTAAAAAGTGACTCGTAGTCGTCCTTTTTTCGATTTAGCCAGGCCCTCCACTTTCCCGTTGAATTCAACTCACCGGGCTGTGAGGAAAACTGGCAGAGGAGCCCCCTGCTTCATTTATGTATGGCATATTCCATATTCCTCCCTTCTACGGAGTACTCCGTACGTACCCCGTATTGATTGAGCTATTGGAGTGGGGGTAACTCTCTCTTGTTGCCGTACTCGTACGTGTATTCTTTTTGTCTCTGACGGCCCCCTTCCTCATACCTTTTCCTGCTCATGCCATTGCGTAGCATGTAAGCATGCCACTCTCTATATACCCCGAACTCGTACTGCTATACTGGGTGAGAGATACGACGTATTAACACGTCGTGCGAAATACGGAGGACAAGTAGTCAAAGCTTTGCTTTCCCAAATTAAAGGCTTTTCCTCGCCCGTCGACAACGACCTCTTTCGTCGAGCTCAGAGGGGGGGGGGGGGGGGGAGTGCACAGACACAGCGTCAAACCCACTTGAAAGCTGGCATTTTCAGCAGGGGGGACGACAGGCCCTTGTTCTTCTCAGTTCTCCGTTCTCTGTCGTGCTGCCATACTTTGCCTGTCGCAGGCAGAGAACCCGGGAGGGCCTGGAGAATGCCAAGCAGTCATTATTGCTCTGCGAAACATGGGGAAATCCGCCGTGATGGGGTCGTGATATAAGGAGGGCGGGCTTGACAAGGGGTGCTGCAAAATTTATCTGTACGGATAAGAGCATACATTTGTAGCTGTACGAGTTACGGAGTAATAATAGCACGGCGTAGATACAGGCAAACTTACAATACGCAAGCCATCCATCAGTGCCTCGTCTTCTATTTATACTCGTACATATACGTGTGCGTATAATGTATATCCATATTTATACTTTAGGTTTTGGTAATGTATGGCGATAGATAGATCCAAAGCACGGGTAGATATAGATATAGCAATGCTCGTAATATATATCATAACCGTGCTGGCGTTATCCTCCATAGCCACACGTCGATCAATAACGGGATCGACAGCAAGAAAGGCGGCTAATCCTTGCGAAAGTCCAGAGGACTCTACAGCGTTACGACGTAATGAGTTCGTGTGCCATTGGCCTGTGTCAAGCTTCTCCCTTGACCTCTCCTTCTCATTTCCCCTGCATTTTGCGTTCAAACACCAGAACTAGGCACGTCTGCAATTCATTTCTTTCATTTCTGACCTGTACGTCGTACGACGGTCTTGCTGGGCTTGGTACAAGTACGGACCACTACAGAAATACAACGCTGCATAGGAGCCGGGCGAGCTTGGACAGAAGCTGAGTGCCACCGCTTGGTCCGGTGCTAAGAAAAGAGAGGAGGATGTACGAGTGTTCGGAGTGGCATAAAAGCATACTCGTACTCGTATTTCTCCTCTGTGCGCAGGAACGGACTGCAGCAGGGTTGTCCTCCCGTGTCAAGAGACGGGCGCCTAGCCAAGGCGAGAGGACGGGATTGAGTTCAGAATCGGCGTTGGCGTGGCACGGCTGCAGCAGATTGGCCTACTCGTACTCGTATTATTACAGAGTAATAATACTCGGACAGAGCAAGAACACATTTTATGTATTATTATGACGAGCTTGGTGTTCAACTGCCGTCAGACTTCCCTTTCAGCCCACATGGCTTGCTTGTTGGCAAAGAAAGCCGCCAGAGAGTTGGTGAAACACTCAAGTGTCAGATGGTCTGCAAAAAAAGAAAATGAGAATGGAAAAAAAAGGAAAAAAACCGCAGCAATGACAAAGGATGATTGCGGCGACGTGAAGAAAACACGGCCGGCTCTGCTAGCTGCGACGTAATTGCTCCGGCACTACTCGTACTCCGTCAAAATATTCTCCGTATTACACATTTCATGCTCTCTCCCTTGCAGTGCGCTCTTTCCAACACCTCGTTTGCTGCAAGGGGGACGGGATAGCGCTGGCCATACAGCACAGGGGGGACCCCTCTCCGTCCGCTCCACAGCAGGCGAGGAAAATTGGAAGTCGGCAGGGGGACAGCAAACTCGTCGAGCACAGAGCTGGCTGTGGGTTTTTTTGCTTGGAAACCGCATCCCGTGCGGCATTCAGCCGCACCATATCACAAAGGCAATTGAACAAAAACTAATCATGATTGCATGTGTGCCAGAGTCGACGCAGCTGCACGGATACAGCAGTGAAACTGTATCCATACAAGGGCTGAAGACATGGCGAAGACCACTACACCGACGTCGACTCCTGGACTTTTGTTCAGCGTGCTTTCTGTGATGCATTCCATGACGTTATAGCTGGTACGCAACGAGTTCTTCTTCGTCGACGAAGTGACCTGCCGGTGGGGAATCCAACCCAATAAAGTCAACGAGAAGCGGCGGGTTGCCAAAACAAGTAAGCAAAGAGGGGAGACTGAAGACATTTGATTCTGTACGAGTACTCTGTACAGGGTACAAGTACATTGAGAGAGGGGGGAGCAGGGCTTATTTCGTAGTACGAGGCACAAACGTTTTGACGTTGGACAACAGAGAACGACGGATCTACGAGCAATACGGGTTAGGGCGTACGAGTACAAAAGTAAAAGTACTTTGCATGTTGGCACGAAAAGGCAGCACTGCCGTGGCAGAAAAAAAAAACAGAAAAAGGCTAGGGGGACATTGCAGTCAGTACGGGTCTAACGGGTATGAGTACTCCTTTGCCTTGTCAGATAGGCCACTCCGTAACTAGTCTGTTCCACCACGCATGTCGGCAGTCTCGGACGGACAGTTTGGTTCTGTCACGCCCGACCAAGAACGGCGAGGGAGGGAAAGGCGTGCGTTAAATTCCCTAAATAATAAGACGGCCAAAAGAGCCGGCCCAGGCCAAAGACGGGGTGCTGGCATTTTCTCGTCTAGAAAGACCAGATTTGGCCAAGCTACCGGTTTAGTTGATTTTCAGCACTAGTCAAGAAAGCGCCAGCTCCGTCGGTATTTCGTGCATCGGGAAGACAGGACTTTTATATAAAAAGGGGGTGGACGAAATGATGAAGAAGGGGAGGGGGAGGGAAGATGGGGGGGGAGGGGTGTGGATTGTAAATGCAGAGAGCAAGGGTAAAGGTGAAAAGAGCACGAAAGCGGACTTAGACTCACCAGATCAGAACAGGGAAAAGAGTATTACGACGTATATGGATACTCATACGTCGTATCTGTACGGAGTACGGAGTACGGAGTACTGGAGTATGTACGGAGTATGGATAGTAGGGGAGTCGTACTCGTAGACAAGTGGCTGACTCGTAGGCAAAAGGCATCTGGCAAGTAATATGAGCATAGAAACTCATACTCTTGTAATGCGTCGTCGCACGGAATATCACAATCTATTTGGCAGTTCTCCTTGGAAGCTCAAGGTCGAAGCTTGGTCTGCTAAAGCTCTGTACGTCGTACTCGAGACATAAAGACCCTGTCGCCCACTTTGCTGTATTTTCCCGTCTCCTCTCCGCCCCTTGAAAAGAAGAGTATTACGACGGACGGCGGACGGCATATAACCCTTGAAGTGACGGAAAACGACGAGGGGAAATGACGGGGGTTTTACGTTTCCCCAGAGGTCGGCCGAGACGGTGTTGAGAGAACGAGGCAAAGGCATGCCCTGAGCAACTCCGTAGAGTATGAAGCCCTGCAACAGCTGTGTAAATAATGCACTCTGCGTTGTAACGGGACACGCACAGAGCACAACTGATATGTATGCACTAATCGAGGTGCTCGTATTGAATAATCATGTACAGACAGTGCACTGCATCGACGTACAAAGGAGCATGTGCATGTAGAAGTGCTCGGAGCTTTGAATTTATTCCTTTTTTTTTTTTTTTTTTGAATGTCTCGTTCCCTTCTCTCTTATTTTCTGACGTTACTTGTTCTCGTTTTATCCTTCCGAAAAATCCAGCAACACGCCGATGTCGTATCAGGACAACGAGGATTTTGAAAAGGCTGCGCACGCCGAACCAGAGAAAAAAAAAAACAAGGAGAGAGAGAGAGAGTTGCAGTGACCTTCTGATCGGCCGAACCGTTTCACCTTTCCTTTCTCCTCTTTTTCGTCTTTTCGTCTTTTCGTTGTCGCTTTTTGATCTCCCTCCTCCCCTCCTCCCCCAATCAATCTCCCCTGCTATTTCGGCAGATCGTTAAAAAAAAAGGGGGACCTCCCCCCATGCTCATTCACTCCTCCGCCCAGCACCGCACAAGCTCTCCCCCCTACCCTTGCAGGGCTTCTTCAACTCTGCTCTTCCCTGGCCTCCCTTGCTCACGACGCACGACAGCTTATTGCGTCGGGGTCGTGCTCCCACCTTGCTCCGTGCCTTGCACCAAAAGGTCGTACTTCTTTATCGCTCTTTCTCCTCTTTTTACTACAAAGGGCGGCCTGTCCGAGTCCGATGCAATTCTTCAGGCAAGGAGACAGGGTTTAATTTTCCGTTTTTCTTTTCTTTCCCACTCCCCAGTCCTCCTTATCTCCTCGTGCGAGTCTGGAGCACACGAGCTAGCATCAGCGCTGCTCCGTGCTCATCTATGGAACAGAGGGTTGAGTAGAGACGACGGAGTACGATACACGGAGTACGTAGTACTTGAACTGGGCAAGAAAAAATGTAACACGATACCACGCACAACGTAAAGCACTGCTCTCTTCTCATACAGCAGCTGCAACGGGCAAAGCATAACAACATACGACGACATACAACCCACGATGCTGCATTGTCTCCCTTCTTTGTGCTTTTGCGAGTACGGAGTAATACAAACTACTCTGTATGTCGACCTGGGTGCGATGGTCTGGCTTTGGCACAGACCGAAGCTGAGAAAACGACAGGTGGATAAGGGCATGGAAAACAAGACCCGTCCTGCTCGGTCGGGCATTGTTTCTTTTTCCAGAAAGCATACGGCTAGGTGCATATGTGTGTGGTCTTAGTGCAAGTGATTAATGTACAGAGAAGGGGCCTGCAGCCGACTTGTTAAACCCTTGCTCGCACGTCTGTAGGCACAGAGGAGCTCCGTGTAATAACGGGTAATACATGCCTGCAAAACGAAAAGAACCCTGGCCAGGCAGCCTGGCCATGGCTCTTCATCGGTGTGTCCTGGCTATTCCGCATATCCCCCGAGACTCGACGGGCGACATGCAATGGATCCCTTGCGTCCAGTGAGTACGAGATAATACGACAGCGTATGGTGAGTGGGAAGCAGAGTCTCGGCGCGTGTGTCTTTGGTCGTTCTCTTGCTGCACCAGTGCAGCCATCGGTAGCTGCAGCTCAAATCACGGCCTGCTGGCTACTAGTCCTGTCCTGGCCTGACTGATGGCATGCTCACACAGTGATGGCCGACAAGGGGGTGATGGGGTGAGGGGGTGAGGGCGGACTGCTGGCAGGATCAGGTTAAAGCAATGTCAAATATTATGGTCGTGGGTACGGAGTACGGCGGAGCGACAAAGTACGAGGTATTTAGACTGGCCTGCAGCGTAAAGCGACGAGCGAGGCGGAGGGGGGGACGGGGGGGGGGAGGCCACAGTCGCCATCCACAGCCGGCATGAGTATGAATTGTTTGTTTTTCTTTGCTACATTTCCTTGCTATGCATTTCTTTTGCTCTGCATTTCTCTTCTCTGCAGGCAGCAAAAAAGACAAAAAGGAACGTGCCTGGACAGATCGGCAATGACGAACAAGGAAAACATGGCGCCGCTAAAAAGAGAAAAGATGTGCAGCCGAACTGGCCAAGCGGTCGTATTACCGTCTTTTTTTTTCTCTCTATTTATAGAGAGCAGGGCCGCGGCATGTGCACGCCGTAATACGCCGTCCGTCGAATTAATTCGTCGAAAAGAAGGAGAGCACAGAGGGAAGGCTGCCGTCTGCCCATCCAAGAGCCACTATTGGCTCTCAATGCAACTGACCAGAGGGGGAAGGAAAATTAAAAGTGTAGAAAGTGCGACAAGAGGAGACACGAATGGCTTTGGCTGCCCGGCGCACGACAAATCAAAGCCAAGCGATTGGGGTCTCCCGTCACCGCGGACATCCCAGGCAAAGGAAAGAAAAGAAAGCAAGGGAGACCGATACGACGGACAGGTGCATGGCGACCAAATAGACACTACGAACGTGAGAAGTACGACGTAAATAATACGACTTGGAACACTCCCAAAGCCCGTACTCCGGACGGACTACCACCTCTCGAAAGCTATCAAAAAAAAAAAAAAAAAAACATCTCAAGTATCCGAACTATCAGAAATGACATGCAAATAATGCGGCATGGGTCGTAAAGACGGAGTAATAATACGTCGTACTCCGTATTACACTGTAACCCGTCCGTATTCCCGTACTCGTGTGCAATGCGCCGTAAGCCTGTTGGGGTAGGGACTTGCGCCGATTTTCCCTTTCTGCTTTTGAGTCCCGACAGAATGCTACGGTGGCATTCCTTCTTCCTGCTCCCCTATTCCTTGGTGGGGGGGGGGGGGGTACGTCTTCTATCCATATTCTATCCATACACGCAAAGTTGCATCCCGCTGTCTGGAGACGAAAGAAGAGAAGAGAGATTGGGCGAGAGAGTGAAAAGATGGAGGGAGAAAGAGAGAAGAAGCGTCACAAGCTTCTTCACTGTCAGTCCGTCGTCTGAGCTCTCTTTTTCTCTCCATGGCGATCTTAAAAGAGACACAGACACAGGTGGTGGGCAGCGAACAATCAGACCATCGAGCACACAGAACCAATCGGCACATGTGTGCATTAGAATGCAGCAGATGCGTTCATCTTGGAAGACACAAGGGCGGCTTCTTTGGTCGAAAGCGCCAACGTCGCCCGCGTGCCGCCCTGACTTCTCTTACGCAGTCTTCCTGAGAGTACTCTGCTCCGAAATGATACTCCGCACTCGTACGGCGTGCACTGGAAGTCGCCGACCTGGAGGACGGATTGCTACCAAGTTTTTTCCCCAAAGGAAAATGGCACTTATGCGGGAGGGCAATTTATTGGAAATGGACGCCGAGGAAGGATGGGCTTACGTTGCAATACACGGCGTTGTCGTCCGCTCTTTGGGGACTCACTTACCCGAGTCGCAGCCATTGCTACGTCGCAAAACGCAACCGTTGTGCCGTTATGGAGTATTTTCAGTACAGGGGCTTGGCGTGCGTCTTCTTTCCATGCAGCACGACGTAACACGTTGTAGGTACGAGTTTACTCCGTATCCATACTCTGGAATACGGCGACATATGCCGCAGTTTGCCCTAATGCACAGAGAGAGACAGGGATTGCTCCATAGATGTGCTCCGTATTACGTCGTAATAGTACTCCGAAAGAACGGAGAAAGCCAAAGCCAGATCAGCTGTCGAGACTCGTGGCATCCCAAAGCAAACAAGAAGAGAGGCAACACCAGCCCCCATGGACGGAGTTCTTTGACGCCCTGCAGACGCAATGTCCAAAGCACAACGGCAGTGGTGCTGTCTGGTGCTTTGCTGTTTTCTGCTTTTGCTTTCTCTTGCAGAGCCGGCGCCCACCTTGCGACGCAAGGCCGAGGAGTCGGCGTCTTGTATTCGGGCCACACGCGGCGGTACTATGGTCCTTTTCGGCTTTCGAGGAGAGGAGAAAATGGGGTGCCAGGATGGAGGTGGAAGAATGCCAGATGGATCAAGAAACTACAAAGAGGATCAGCCGAAGATATTTTGCAAAGACGCAGTTAAGAACAGCAAAAGACGCCGAAAGGAGTGCCGACGTAAAAGCTCTCTACAGAGTTGCTCTCCGCCGACGTGGCATTGCCGTGGCCTGTGAGATTCTAGCCAGTGCATGGGCTGTCTTGTTTCTTGTTCCCCTGGTTTAGGAGATGCACCGACGGTCGGCACGCCACGTCCCTGCAGACGACTGGGTGGCTTTCTTGGTCCAGACAGAACGACGCGCATTGTCTTTCAATGTTCGTTGTCTTTTGGGGCGACTTTCACTGTATTGCGGATGGGCCGAGGAAGAAAACAAAAAGGGACATGTGTAGTGGCAGCTGCAGGTGTCCGTAATTCAAACAGCAGCTTTTCTCACGCAGTGACCGCCTCGCCATCCGAGCCCATTAACTTGCCTCCACTAGCTATCATCCCCTTTTTACATTTCTTTTCTTCTTTTGCTGGTGCGTGTAAATTGTGCGTATTCCTCCTCTCGCCATCTCCGCCTGCGCAAGATTTGTACCAAAACAACACTCGGCCAGGTTTGGCATCCCGACGATGCTGCTTGCTTTATTTGATGATTGTTCATCTTCCTGGAGGCGCAATACCGAGAACCTTATTGGCAATGCAGAAATGTAGGTGGCTGTAGGAAGGGAAGGGCGGAACGCATATGCCTCTTTCTGAAGCCCGGTGAACAGACAAATAAGAGATTTTCGATGGGAGGGGGTGGGGAGGAGAAACGGTGGAGAGAAGGCTTCATGTCTGGCAGCGGAGCAGGCATTCATGGACAATATATTGCGACGTACGAGCATGAGTTTAAAAAAAAAAAAAAAACTGGGTGTAATATGTGAGGGCTTTCTCTCCGTGTCTGATATATATCTATAGTGTGTGTATATCAAAGTCTATATGAATCTGAGTGCCCTATGCCACAGCGGAACTCGACAAAAATATGTGGCTCCTGCAAAAAAGTCCCTACTTTCTTTATGGTTCTCGTGTTAATGTTTGTGCTGATTCGGCAGTGTGGGTTCAGGTCGGATCTCTCTAGGTCCTCCTCCTTCTGGACCGCAGCAATACCAATACACCATGCATTTCAGATGCTGCCGCAATGATCGTCAACAAACAGGTGGCGACCGAGACTGGTCGGCCACTATGCTAAGCCAAGTAAAAACTCGGTCGTACCACGTCCCGGCACTGCGGCACGGCAAGGACCAGGCCAGTAGGAAAAGTGGTGCAGACGCGGTAAGACGAGGAGATGACGGCAGAGCAGCAAAGCGGCACAGCCACAGCGACTGCTTGACGAGGCAGTTCGAAAAAGGTCTTTAGAAGCAACTGCTTGACGAGGCAGTTCGAAAAAGGTCTTTAGAACGCAAGAGAGAGAACGACATTTGAGACCACGTAACGCTAGAGAGAGACAGCTAGGGAGAGAGATGGTAATGCAGTTGGTCTGGCGGACGTGTGGGAGCTTTAAACCACAAAATAAGGAATATTGTAAAATTCAACTGCCAAACCAGGTGACGTATCTTTTTCTCTATTTTCTCTGCTTCTCTGCTTCTCTGCTTCTCTGCTTCTCTGCTTCTCTGCTTCTCTGCTTCTCTTTTTCTCTAATTTCTCTGCTTCTCTGCTTCTCTGCTTTCTTCTTTTCAACTTCTCTACTCTTCTACTTCTACTTTTCTACTTCTACTTCTGCTTCTACTTTCTACTTCTACTTTTCTACTTCTACTTTTCTACTTCTACTTCTCTACTTCTACTTCTCTACTTCTACTTTCTACTTTCTACTTCTCTACTTCTCCACTTCTCTATTGTGCCTAGCCATTGCTGCTCCCTTAAGAGTGCGCCTGCGGAATAATCAATACCCACAAACCTCCCCAAACAATGACCGAGACCAGAGAGCAAGCTGGCCAGGGAACAGCCAATAGCTGGTCGCTTTCATTGCCGTTTTTAATATAATCGGGGAGGCGTGGTGCGCGGCTCTCCATCATTGTATTTTGACTGCTTCTATTCTTGTCCCCGGAACAGTGAAAACGGTCTTCGCTGGCGTGTGTTAAATTTGGGGTTTGTATATTAGCTGTTTGTGCAATATGACAATCTACAATATACAGTTTGACCATTCGTGCAAGGAATATATAGATATATACGAGCATATATGAGCCACTCGAACGGGGCATTTGGGTATCGAAATGAGATCCAAAAAAAAAGCGTTGCAAACTAATGAGACAAGCCTCAAGCGAGGCTGTTAATATGCCAGAGTGTCATCCCCCCCCCCCCCCCCCCATTCCACACCCCCAGAAAATTACGACAAGATGTTGCAAAGGGACATGTAGACAATAATAAGCAGTGCAAAGTTGATTGCACGCCACCGACGGAGCGGCGAGGCGGCAGCATCGATATTCATGGTGGTTGTCGGAGAGAGGGTCCTTGTATCCTTGCGGTGATCGTCGCTGCGGGCATCCCGTTTTTATATTCACAATTCGCAGCCTCGGGGCCAGCTCAAATTAGCAACAAGAAGTATGCCGAGGCAGTCTAATATACAGAGAACCAAGGGCAAATAAGATAGCGGTCCGGGGGGTTGCCAGGCGTTCTAGAGAGGCTTATTTATATGTCTTGTCAATCTATCCAGGTTCAGATGTATTTTTAGAAGACTCTATGATTGTCTGTCTCCTGTGAAGGCGAGTTCCCTATATGTTTGTTTGTCTAGAATGCTCGAGGGTTTGGTGGTTTGAAAACATCAATACCGGCGTATTATAACAAACGAGAAAAATAAATAAATAAATAGGTCCTGTATGAATGAGAGTACTTGCAATGGCGAAGCACAACAACCAGCAGTCAAAATAGCCAGTACTGACGATAGATCACCAGATACAACCACCTCCACCTGATATGCCCAATATTTCTTTCTTTTTTTTTCTTTTTTTTTCTTTTTTTCTATTTTTGAACGGACAATTAGGGGGGTCCTTCTTTCCAACGAGATCAGAAGCAACAACGTCCCTGCAGCGGAGAGCGGGTCTCCTTCCTCGGGCTGTCGGACTATCCCGGCCGAGACAGAAGAGAGAGGAGACAGGGGGGAGAGAAAGAACAATACGAGTAAAAACAAGAGAGACGAGGGAGATGAGGGAGATGAGAGAGAGAAGAGAGTAGGAAGGCCCTCAAGGCACTCGCACAAAAAAAAGGCACTGCTACCGGATCTGGATGGCCGCAGCTTTTCATTTCCCATGGGCTGACATTTGGAGTCCATGCGCTCTTCGGTCTTTTTCTTTTTCTTTTTTTTTTCCCCCTAGATTTATTTAATAAAAAGAAGTGGAGGATGTGACGCTGCGGCCTCGCTTGATTTTGCTGAAAAAGCTACGACGTACATGGTAAAAAAAAGAAAGGCAGAAAAATAAAATACTCGTAAAAATAAAAACAAAGCCAATCTTGTGCAATTGCGACTTTTGATACGGAAAGAAGGGCAATTTCTCCGCACGGCAGCGGTCGTATTTTGGCGGCTTGTCGTCACTTCCCTAATGGCATCGCCCTTTCTCATGTTGGCCCTAGAGTGTGTGCGGTAAACTGAAAACGGGAAGGACCATAGCGAAGGACCTTCCCAAAGCATCGCTGGCTGGCGGTCTATCCTTCCTGGACGAAAAGGACGAGTATTGGAGGGGGGCGCCTTTTGGCCCCAACCTTGCATTGTGGCCCCTTCCTTTTTTTAACGGTCTGCCAAGCCAAAGCAAGTTTCTGTTGTCATCCGGGCCTTCCTGCTTGGCAAGAACAGATGGAAAGAAGAGGGCCGAAAAAAAAGATTGAACAGTTGTGAATACGAATGAAACAGGTTTTGCTAGAATATTGAAGAAACTATCGTACTCGTAGAAAAAACCCAAAACCACAGCCTTGGCAGGTTCACCTGTCAATTGTCTGACAGCTGAGCTAGCCAACAGCTTCGCTCTCTGTCTGCCACCCCCCTCGGCGAGTGCCGCAAATGACGGGCCATCACCCACAATCAGTGCTAAATCGTCCTGCAGTAGCGCCGCTGGCAGCACGAAGCCGGCCACCCCGTTTCCGTTTCCGTTTCCGTTTCCGTTTCCTTTCTTTTGTTTGCGAGTACGAGTATTGCTCCGTACGTTGTACAATCCTATCGCTCCTGCTCTTCGTTTCCGTAGCTCTTGCCTCGCAAGTGCCTTCCGGCACCAAGCAGGCCGTTTGTGGCAAGGCCGTGATTGGCGGGATCAGCGGTTTGCAGAGCCTTGCCGGGGTCTGCTGCAGACGCTAGCGACTGCAGGGAAGAAGGGGGGGGGGGGGTTGGTTCCAAAATGGAAGCAAGGGCAGGCGCGAGGGCCGAAGCAGCCAAAGAAGGCAAAGGCATGGGAACATGCTGGAGCAATCCCTTGGATGCAACGGCGGGCGTTGGTCATTTCGTACGGCTGTGCTCCTTTTTTTGATTGAGGTGCTGTTGTGGAGTTTATCCCAAATTGCAAGCGGAAGGAGCCAAGGGGCGGACGAATGAGAAAAGAGGAGGTGCGTGAGAGGGAGAGGAAGAGGAAGAACGAAGGGCGAAGTGTGTTGGGGATTGTTGACGTCCAAGGGAGGTCAGCGACAAGCAAAAAACAGGATGGACAAGGCGCACAGGGCAGAAGCGCAGAAGACCAGAAGCAAACACGAGCAAGCATGAGCAACACAAGCAAAAGTTGATTACTAGCAACAGTGAGCCAGTGCAAGCCAAAGGCTAGCTTGCAAGCAGTGTAAAGCAGAGCAAAAAACAGGCAGAGACGAAGAGACAAGAGACAAGAGACCAGAGACCAAGAGACAAGGACCAAGAGAAAGGCAGAGCAGAGCTACCAGCGGACTAGCCCACCCAGCGACGGGCGCTGCGGAACATGCGGATCCAGGGCCCAAAGTCGCCCCATTCGTCGATGGCGCCGGGCGGCAGGTAGCTGCCGACGCCGGCGACAATGGTGCGTTCGGGATGGGGCATCATGGCGAGGACGCGGCCGTCGCGGCTGCGGACGGCGGCGATGCCGCCGGGGCTGCCGTTGGGGTTGGCCGGGTACTGCTCGGTCACGTTGAGGCGGTTGTCGACGTAGCGGATGGGGGCCAGGGCGGCGAGGGGGCCGGCGACGACGTCGGCCTCGAGAGCGGGCGAGGCAAAGCGGGCGCGGCCCTCGCCGTGCGAGACGACGATGGGCAGGGCGGAGCCGTGCATGCCGTGCAGAAAGACGGAGGGCGGGAAGGCGGCGGCGGCGGCGGCGGCGTCTGGGGGCGAAGCAAGGTGCTTGTCGGGGTATCGGCCGGCGGGGCCGGCGGGGCCGACGGCGCCGACGGCGACCATGGTGTAGCGGGCCTCGAACTGCTGGCTTTCGTTGGCCTCGAAGGTGGGCCAGTGGTCGGCGCCGGGGATGAGGTCGCGCAGGCGGCAGAGCATCTGGCAGCCGTTGCAGACGCCGAGGGCAAAGGTGTCGGGGCGGGCGAAGAAGGCCTCGAACTGGCGGCGGGCGTTTTCGCGGTGCAGGAGGACGGAGGCGGCCCAGCCCATGCCGGCGGCGGGCACGTCGCCGTAGGAGAAGCCGCCGCAGGCGGCAAGGCCGACAAAGTCGGCGAGGTCGCGGCGCTCGTCGAGCAGGTCGGTCATGTGGACGTCGACGGCGTCGAAGCCGGCGGCGCGGAAGGCAAAGGCCATCTCGGCGTGGCCGTTGACGCCCTGCTCGCGCAGAATGGCGACGCGGGGGGCGCGGCCGAGCATGCGGGCCAGCGGGGCAGCCAGCGGGGCCAGCGACGCGGCCGGGTCAAAGGTCAGGCGGAAGCGCAGGCCGGGGTCGGCGTCGTCGGCCAGGGCGGCAAACTCGGCGTCGGCGCAGGCCGGGTTGTCGCGCAGGCGCTGCATGGCGTGCGACGTCTGCGTCCACCACTGCTGCAGCTGGGCGCGGCCCAGCGTCAGCACGGTGGCGTCGCCGTAGCGCAGCGTCAGCGTCTGGCCGCCGCCGGCGCTGGCGCTGCGGCCGGGCGCCGTCTTCTTGACCACGCCGAAGCGCCGGATCAGCCCCGGCGGCGGCCCGCACGTGGAGAAGCCCTTGCTGAAGAGCGTCTCGTCGCCGCGGCGGATCTGGAAGACGGCGCCGAGCTCCTCGTTGAAGAGCGCCGCCGCCACGTCGGCCAGCGACCCCGACCGCGCAATGCCGTCCAGCATCACGTCGACGCCGCAGCGCCCGGCAAACATCATCTCCGCCAGCGTCGCCACCAGCCCGCCGTCCGACCGGTCGTGGTACGCCAGCACGACGCCGCTGTCGTGCAGCTGCGCCAGCGCGTCGAAAAAGTCCGCCAGCACGTTGTCGCGCTGCCCGTGCACGTCGGCGCCGTCCCGCACGTCCGGCACGTCCGCCGGCCCGCCGCCCACGCCCACGCAGCCCAGCGTCTGCGCCAGCGCCGACCCGCCCAGCGCCTGGTGGCCGCGCCCCAGGTCCACAAACATCAGCACCGTCTCGCCCACGTCCTCCACGCGCCGCAGCTGCGGCGTCCACGTCTTGGCCGTGTCGCCCACCACCGAAAACGCCGAAATGACGACCGAGACCGGCGCCGCCACGCTCGTCGTTTTTTCCTCGGATCCCCACTTCGCCTTCATCGACGTCGAGTCCTTGCCCACCGGGATCGCCAGCCCCAGCCGCGGACACAGCTCCTCGCCGATCGCCTGCACGGCCTCGTACAGCGCCGCGCCCTCGCCCTCCTCGTTCACCGCCGCCATCCAGTTGGCCGACAGCTTGACGCGCGCCAGCCCGTCGCGCAGGTCCGCCGCGCCCAGATTCGTCAGCGCCTCCGCCACCGCCATGCGCGCCGACGCCGCCGGCGACAGCAGCGCCAGCGCCGGCCGCTCGCCCATGGCCATGGCCTCGCCCGAGCGCGCGCCCGCCTCGTGCCCGTCCAGCCGGAAGCTGCCCGCCGTCACCGCCACGTCGGCCACCGGCGTCTGCCACGGGCCCACCATCTGGTCGCGCGCCACCAGCCCGCCCACCGACCGGTCGCCAATCGTGATCAGGAACGCCTTCGACCCCACTGCCGGCACCAGAAACACCCGCCGCACCGCCTCCGCCAGCAGCTCCGCATCCGTCAGCCCGGCCCCGTACTGCGCCCGCATGCGCTGCACCAGGTCGGCCGGCGCCGCGCCCTCGCCCGCCGCCGGCGCCGCCCGCCGCCGCGTCTGCACCACCCGCTCCAGCTGCCGGTCCTTGGGGAAGAGCGTCGACATTGGCAGGTCGATCGGCCGCCCGTGCTCGCGGCTGTCGCGGTCCGTCACCACCAGCCGCGCTTCGCCGTTGGCGTCGGCCGGCACCACCGTGCCGACGTTGGAGAAGCCGCAGCGCTCGCGTTCTGACAATCAGTGGGAGAAGAAAAAGGGCAAAGGACGATGAAAGAAGAAAACAAAACAGCACTCACCGCAGATGCTCATAAAGCGGTTGTAGCCGTCCGGGTTGACCAGCAGCACGTAGCGCTCCTGGGCCTCGTTGCACCAGATCTGCAGCGGGCTCATGCCCGGGTCGGCGCTGTCGACCTGGCGAAGCTCGAACCGGCCGCCGTAGCCGGCGTCGCGCACCAGCTCGGGCAGCGCGTTGGACAGCCCGCCGGCGCCGACGTCGTGGATCATCGCGATCGGATTCAGGTCGTCCAGCGCCACGCACGTGTTGATGACCATCTGCGCGCGCCGCTCCACCTCGGCGTTGCCGCGCTGCACGCTGTCAAAGTCCAGCTCGGCCGTCGACTCGCCGCCCGCGCTGCTCGACGCCGCGCCGCCGCCCAGCCCGATCAGCATCGCCGGCCCGCCCAGCACGATCACGTGCGCGCCCGGCGCCACGTCCGTGCGCCGCTTGATGGCATGCTGCGGCCGCACTGTGCCGAGCCCGCCGGCGATCATGATGGGCTTGTGGTAGCCGCGCCAGGCGGCGGCACCCACATCCTTTCTGTTGTCGCCCGAGTCCGCCACCAGCAGCGTGCGGAAGCAGCCGGCGAGGCACGGGCGCCCAAACTCGTTGTTGTAGCGCGCGGCGCCGATCGGCGCCTCCAGCATAATGTCGAGGCTGCTGGTGTAGTGGCCCGGCTTGCCGACGTCGACGTCCCACGGCGTCGGCAGGCCCGGAATCAGCAGGTCCGACACCCAGAACCCGCACAGCCCGGCCTTGGGCGTCGACCCGCGGCCCACGGCGCCCTCGTCGCGGATCTCGCCGCCCGCCCCCGTCGCCGCCCCCTGGAAGGCCGAGATCGCGGTCGGGTGGTTGTGCGTCTCCACCTTGGCCAGGAAGCACGGCGCCGGCCCGCCCGTCTCGCGCTCCAGCCGCCACACCCGCGTCGAGTAGTCCGGCGCCCACACCTGCTGCCCCGCCGCCGCCTCAAACACCGCCGCGTTGTCGCTGTACGCCGACACCGTAAAGCGCCCGCTGCGCTCGTGCGTGTTGCGGATCATCTCAAACAGCGTCCGCGCCCGCGCCGCCCCGTCAATCGTCCACCGCGCATTGAACTGCTTGTGCCGGCAGTGCTCCGAGTTCACCTGCGCAAAGCTAAACAGCTCCACGTCGCTCGGGTTGCGCCCCAGCCGCCAAAACTCCTCCACCAGATACCCAATCTCTCCCTCGTCCAGCGCCAGCCCCCGCAATGCGTTGTACTGCTTCAGCACCTCCTGCGCCCTCTTCTTGGCCGCCTCCGCCGTCTCTGTCCCGGTGGTCCCTCCGGCCCCCCCCGCCTCGCTGCCAAAGAGCTCCACCACCTCCAGCGGCCGCCGCGTCTCGTGCGCAAACATGCGTGCCAGATCCGGCTCGGCGCCCTCCCGGATCGTCTCCGTCATGCGGTCGTAGATGACGTCGCGGAACGGGACGACGCCGCCCTCCTTGCCATCCTTGCCAGCCCAGCTCGGCCGCTCCGCATACGCAATCGTCACCACGCGGCTGCGCTCGATCCGCTCCACCTGGCCCCGCAGCCCGCACACGTGCGCAATGCTGGTCATCTTGGAGCTCCACGGCGACAGATTGCGCGGCGCAATCGCGTACGTGTGCCGAAAGCCGCCGTCTCCGCCGTCTCCGCCGTCGTTATCGTCGCCGCCGATGGCCTCCCCGGCGTCCGATGCCGCCCCCGGCCCGTGGCTGTTGGCCAGCGGCAGCAGCTGCACCAGCTGGTCAATCACGTCGTTGGGCGCCGCCCCCGCCGCCAGGTTGACGTGGTAGGCCCAGTGGCCGCGGATCCACGCCACCCGGCACGTCTGCGAGCCATTGATGCGGTCCTTGAGCTTCTGCGCCTCGAACGGGCTGTAGCAGGACCGGCCGGTCAGAGAGAAAAACACAGACGCCATTGCGCGGCCTGTTCGTTGGAAAAGAAAATACCGGGGGAAAAGGGGGAAAGATGCGTTTCTCTTGAGAGGCTTGTCCTCTGCCTATGTCTTGTCCGTCATCGTCCTTCTTCTTCTCTCTCTCTGTCGGCTTTCTTTCTTTTGATTAAAATCTTTTGGCGGGGTGGACGGCTTATATTAGAGGGGAAAAAAAAAAAAAATTTACAGCGCGTAGTAGCGGGGTTTCAAGTGGGGCACTAGCGACAATAGCAGGCAGTATTAGCAGACAAAATACTCGTACAGGCTGCAGTGGTAATAGCCAAGGGAGAGGACCCTCCAAGGAGGACCTGACATCTTGATTTTCTTTAATTTCATAACGGAGTGCGCTGACGGCTTTCTTCGCCTCGTCTTCGTGCACGCCAGATCATTTTGCAAATTTCAGAGAGCGTCGGAAGCGAGAGTCAGAGCCGTTCTCAGACTTGCCAGTGCCCTTTAGCCTGCTTGAATCGCAGCCAGAACGTCTTATCTTATCGTGCAAAATTTTGATGACTAACTATGGCTGGCTTTACAAATCTCGAGTGAGAGTGTATCCATAATATGGATACACTTAAACCCAAAAATCCAAAAAAAGAGCTTCAACCACACAATGGTGTGCTCCCCCCTCGAGCTCCTACCGCCCAGTGATCTCCGTCGGCTGATGCTGGGGCAGCAGGCAAACACAGAATGAGGCAGCGGACTGTCTGAGCATGTCGTTTCCGGACAAGCCAGTTGCCCATCTGCTGGGCTCGAATGGTTCGTTTTCTTGTTTTCTTGTTTTTCGTTTCTTTTCGTCTGTACGTGGCGTATCTCGTCTTTCGTCTTTCATCTTTGCATACTGAGACAGTTTCAGGCCCCGTGCACGCGGTGACGTACTCGGCGGGCGCGGGCTCATACATCCTGACCGGCTCGGCCGACCGGTCGATCCGGCTCTACAATCCGCAGCCGACGACGGGCAGCGCCGGCACAGCAACGGCGGCGGCGGGCGGCGGCAGCGGCAGCGGCGGCGTGCCGGCCGGGCGGCTGATCCAGACGTACGTGGGCCACGGCTACGAGGTGCTGTCGCTGGCGTGTGCGGCAGACAATTCGCGTTTTGTGTCGGCAGGCGGCGACCGCAGCGTGTTTCTGTGGGACGTCAGCACGGCGCAGACGCTGCGGCGCTTTGGTGGGCACGCGGGGCGCGTCAACAGCGTGTGTTTTGGCGGCGAAGGCGACAGCCTCGTCGTCAGCGGCGGCTTCGACACGGCCGTGCGCGTGTGGGACACGCGGAGCGGTGGCGGCGGCAGCGGCTCCTCCTCCTCGCAGCCCGTGCAGACGCTGACCGACGCCCGCGACGCCGTGCTGGCCGTCGTCGTGCGCGGGCCCGAGATCCTCGCCGCCAGCGTCGACGGCCGCGTGCGCTGCTACGACGTCCGCGCCGCCCGCCTCACCACCGACGTCATCAGCGCCTCGGCCGCCGTCTCCAGCTTGTCCCTATCACGTGACGGCCGCTCCCTGCTCGTCGGCGCCCTCGACAGCCGTCTGCGCCTGCTCGACCGCGACTCCGGCGCCTGCCTGCGCACCTACGCAGACCCCGCCGGCCGCTGGCGCAACCAGGAACTGCGCATCCAGTCTCTGCTCGGCGGCCGCGAGCGCTTCGTCGTCGCCGGCGACGAAATGCCCTCCGCCCCCCCTCCTCCTCCCGCTTCTCCCGCTTCTCCCGCTTCTCCCGCTTCTCCCAACAACAACACTTCCTTCCCCGCCCCCTCCCGCCCCAGCCCGACCCCCGACGGCCGCATCTGGGCCTGGGACCTGCTCACCGGCAAGGTCGTCGCCACCCTGACCGTGCCCTGGGGCCCGCCCGGAACCTCCAGCAACAGCCGCGCCATCGGCCGCGACGGCCGCGAAAAAGAGCGCCGCAACGTCATCAGCTGTCTGGCCTGGCAGAACGGCGGCTGGGGCGACTGCTTCTGCGCCGGCGGCACGTCCGGCATCGTCACCGTCTTTGGTCCAAGATGAGCATCGGAGACACACAGAAGCATGACAGGGGAAAAGGGCCTGGCCATGGGAATTAACTCAGCAAGCAAAATCAAATCTATTCAAGCGCATGGTCTGTTATTTTCGTTGGATCTGTGTGGCCGTATACCATGTATAATGCTTTCTCTGTGGCTGCATATCCATGTACAACGCTTTCTGTGTGGCCGTATACCATGTATTAATATACTTTTTGCTTGGCCGTATACATAACGCTTTCTCTGTGGCCGTATACCATGTATTAATACGCTTTCTTTAAAAAAAACCCCCCCAGCAGCCTAGACGTTTTCTCTCGTCTCTCCGGCACCAGGCTCCGTCTATCTATGTCAAATAAAGATCGTCAAAACACGGCAACTGTTCCCCATATGTAAGAGCCTTTCGAGGGCTTCCTGCTTGCTGTGTGGCTGGGCTTTCCTTCCCCTCTCGAGCCCTGTTGTCGTCTGCGTTTAGGCAGAAAGCATAAAAAAAAAAGATATACAGACCACCAACAGAACAGAACATCAAAAAAGAAGGGGTGAAAAAAACTCCCATTCGCCTTGTCCGCCATGCAAAATCCCAGTCTCGCTTTTCATCTAGCTTTAACCAAATGAATGCACAACATGCCACCCCCCACAGCTGGTCATGGAAGACCCCAGTACTGCAAGGAACAGCCCAGTTGTCAACATGGCTTCCGCCTTCTCTGTCCTCTTTGTGGGTGAGGCGACCTGCCGTCTTCGGCGCCCTTTTAGCCCATGCCGACGTACTTGAACCAGTTTGGCCGGCAATCCTCTTTGTTGAGCCAAGCCTCGCCGTCCGTAAAGCGGCCCGTGACGCAGCCGCGGCACTTGGGCGAATTGGGGCAGTTGAAAAACGGAATGTGCTGGTAGCCGATGTCGCGGAACCTGCGCTGTTAGCCTCTTTTTCCTCTGCTCCCTCTCCACCAGTTACCTCCCCTCTCCACCCGTCTCCTCCTCTCTCCTCTCTCCTCTCTCCTCTCTCCTCTCTCCTCTCTCCTCTCTCCTCTCTCCTCTCTCCTCCCCTTCCGCCACTCACCAATGGATTCGGCTCTTGTCCTCAAACAGTCCAAGCGCAATGCTGTGCACCGGCGCGTCACCCCAGCGCTCATAGAAGAAGCCGCCGGCGCGGTCGAGGTGGTTGAAGTAGTCTTCGTAGGCCTTGCTGCGCCAGAAGCTCATGTCGGCAATCTCAAAGTTGCTCCAAAAATGGCAGGTCGAGTAGCCGTTGGCATTGGCATTGTGCTCGGGGCGGCGGGTCTTGTCGGTGACCCAGTCAATGGCGCTGTTGGTGTTCATGTGCTCCGGGTGCTCGGCCAGGAACTTGATGGTCTCGGGCCACAGCGTCGGGATCGACTTGGGCGCGTCGTACAGGTTGATGGTGAAGCCGTACGTCTTGTTGTTGTCCTGCATGTAGCGGAACACGTCGTAGTCGACGTCGCAGAAAAAATGCACCTTGGGCTCGACGCGCCAGTAATACCGCACGTGCTCGAGCGCCGGGTGGCGGTAGAACATGCCGCTGTTCCACCGGCACATCTGGTGGTACGAGATCTTGTCGGCGTACTGGATCTCGTTCTCCTTGAGAATCTTGACCGATTCCTGGAACAGATCCTTGTTGATCCACGACGGCACATCCCAATGCTCTGCAGGAATCGTCTCTGCAGGGGGGTTAGCGAGAGAGAACAGAATAAAAAAAAACAGACCAGATGAACAGGCACAGAGCACCCATACCATATCGACACTCGGCCTTGGTTGCCGCTCGCGTCTTCCTCTTGAATTCTTCGGTAAAGGGGACGTCGTTGAAAAAGGTCCAGGGGTAGTTGAACTTGTGGTTCCATGTGCGTTCCAAGTCGGTCATCGCTTGCAGCATGCCCGACAACTCCTCGTTCCGCACAAGCGCCAGCAGCGTGGCATTGATGCGCTCGGTTCCCTTGGGGCCGGGAAGATAGCCGACTGACGTGCGTCGTAATATTCCCTCTGGCTCGGATGTGGCTAGATTGCGAAAACAGCAATGTTAGCATGCTTGCAAGGGAATGCGTTTTGTCTTTTTTTTTTTTTTTTTTTTCCAGCTTCCTTAAAGTCCATCAGCAACGGCTTCGTATGCCGCCGGTACGTACGGTCTAGGTTTGGATCTCGCTCGTGCGAATCCAGGCCGGGGATGAGTGAGTGGTGCGGCTTGGACGATCCGTAAAAATGGACAATGAGAAGACACCATGCAAAGACGATGGCGATGATCAACACCCGCACCGGCCGTGCAATCGTCATCTTGGCGGTGGTGGTGCAAAGCACGGGGGCTTTTTCTATGGCGATGGCGGCTCCAGCTCTTCAATGGCACTGGTGAGAGTGGTTGCGCGGCTCGACGAGTGAGGTATTAATATGGTGACGAAATAGTTGTATAGCATCGAAAGGAACTCGGACTGGGGCCAAAAAAAGAAAAGAAACGAAAAGAAAAGAAAAAAAAACCAGCACACAAAGAACAGAAGAACAGCTCGAGAAGAACGAAAAGGCGGCTAAGGAGAAGGATGAGATGCCGACGTCGATGAGTTCGACATGTCTTGAAAGTGGTGGACGTTGCTCTGATGATCTATCGTTTTGTTCGACGTGACGCTCGCTGATTCAAAGAGGGAAGGGTAAAACAGCCTGCTGCAGCAATGCAGCAACCATCGACAAAGACTCGAGGCACACGCAAAAAGGAGTGACGGCACGCGACGGAGTGACGGGCGTGATGGCAAGATGGCGAGCTGTCCCGAGTTGGTGTCGAGGACTGTTGATTGCAGAAGAAATTTGCCAGATGTGCAACGAGCAAACGGTAGCGAAAGTACGGAGTAGTCGTAATAATTCGCCAGCTTTGGCCAGTGGCACTAGCGCACCTTCCCCCTATAATTCGCTGCAGCAGCTAAAGGTTGAAGAAAAGGGGGCAGCTAAGGACGTGCTTCTGCCCGTTATGTAATGCTGCACGTGCAAGACGCGTTAAACCAAATCTGGGTCGCGTCTTGCCGATAAATGGGACAAGAAACAGCAGCTGCTCGGGAGACGACAAGCAAAGCACGGCAGCTGTACGACAAGCCAAGGGGTTTTGCTCTGCGCGATATGACCCAGGAGACAGGCGAGAGAGCAAGGCATTCAGCGCCATGGCGTTTCTTGCCGAGCTGAGCGCTCAGATCGAAGAGCTGGTGACAGCCGTCACGGGGACGTCTGCCGAGGTGAGTTTAAAAAAAAAAAAAAAAAAAAAAAAAAAAAAAAAAAAAAAACAAAGAGCAGCTGGGCGGGCGGCAGCGCGGCGTCGAGCAGTTGTGGCGGCGAGTCGACGGCTGACGTTGCATTAGAACAATGGGCCAAAGTTTGGGGCTCTGCGGGAGGCGACGCTGCGATCGCTGCGGCACCACAGCTATGGGCGGACGAACCAGTTTGAGGTGGCCAGCCGGCTGGACGGGCTGGAGGAGCGCTTTGACGTGGTTGGGCGCGAGGGCCTGGCGGAGGCGCTGCGGCAGTGCCGTGGGGAGCTGGAGGCGCGGGCGGCAAGCAAGTGGACGCCGGACCTTTTGGATTTTCTGCTGGAGCTGAGCGACCAGCCGGCGCTCAAGACGAGCCTGGACGAGGTGCGGCGGGTGGCCGAGCCGGCGGAGGTGCCCGAGCCTCCGCCTCTGCGGTGGGAAGACATTGCACGGGAAGACGGCTGGGCGGCGGAGCCGGAACTGTGGCTGACAGGCGGAGGCGGCTTCGGGACAACGAGCGACGACGACGACGACGACGACAACGACAACGACAGCTTTACAGACGACGACTACGGCTATGGCGACGGCGACGGCGACGGCGACAGCCACCACGACGGCAGGGATGGCGACAGCTCCGACGACACAACTGTTTCGAGCATTGGGACGATGCTGCCGGAGCAGCATCGGCGGCAGGCCACGCAGGGGCTGGCAGTCGGCGGCTGTGGTGCCGAAGAGGCGGCTGTGCTGGTGCAGGCGGTGCGGGACAGCCAGTTGTGGCGAGGCGGGCCAGCGGCGGCGGCGGCGACGGAGACAACGGCCATCTCGGAGCTGCAGATGCTGCGTGAAATGCTGTTTATGCTGCAGGGCCGGGAAACGACGCTGTTTGGCGCGCGGTGTGTTGCGGACGGCAGGTTCCGGCTGGCCGGCGTATCGGCGGAAACGCACCGGTCGCTGGCGGAGTCGGTTGCGGAAGCTGGACGCCGGCTATTGCCGCTGCGGCAGCACGTTGGCGACGGAGAAGGCGGAGAAGGCGGAGAAGGAGGGCGGCGGCGGCGTCGCCGACGCGAGACGACGACGCCGCTGCTGCAGGTGTTTGAGGAGGCGGTGCGGACGCGGCTGCAGGAGTTTGACAGGGCGGTGTCGGCGCTGCAGGCGGGCTATGTGGCGGCGGCGCTGCAGCAGGACGTGGTGGTCAGCGTGGCGGGGGTGCTGAGGGAGCTGCAGCCGTGGCTGGACCGGCTGGGGGCGCTGGCGGGCGTGGTGCAGCAGGTGGCGGCGGAGGGCAACGCGCACGCGTTCCGGTATCTGGAGCTGCTGTTTGACGCGGCGGCGGCGGCCCAGCTGGAGGGCCGCGGCCACGGCGAGTATGCCTTTTTGGGCGGCGTGTTTTTCGAGTGCTTCCAGGTCTACCTGCGGCCGCTGCGGCTGTGGATGGAGGAGGGGCGTCTGCTGGACGGCGACAAGGTGTTTTTTGTGGCCGGCCCGGCGGCGCAGCAGGCCCGGCCCTTATTGCCGCAACGCCAGCTGCACCAGGTCTGGCAGCACCACTACAGGCTGCTGCGCACGGCGGGCGGCGCGTTGCATGCGCCGCAGTTTCTGCGGCCGGCGGCCTCGCGCATCTTCACGACAGGCAAGAGCGTGGTGGTGCTGCGGCTGCTGGGCATGGACGGGGGTGGCCAGGTCAGAGGAGCTGCGGCAGAGCCCAGCCGGAGCAGAGGAGCTGCAGCCGAGGGCAAAGCACAGACGGGCGCCGCAGCCGCCGCGGCAGCAGCAGAGCCCAGGCTGGACTTTGATACGGTGTGTGCGGGCGGCGCGGGAGCCGAGCTGGCGCCGTTTGCGCAGGTGTTTGGCGAGGCGTTTGAGCGGTGGGTGCAGAGCAAGCACCGGGCGGCGGCGACGACTCTGCGGACGGCCCTGTTTGAGCGCTGCGGGCTCTGGGCAGCGCTGCAGGAGCTGCACTGTGTGTATCTGATGACAGACGGCAGCCTGGTCGACGAGTTTGCCGAGCGGGTCTTTGACGGCTTCGACAGCAAGAGCAGCAAGAGCAGGAAGAACAGGAAGAACAGGAAGAGCAAGGACACTCCCTGGCTCGATCGCTACACGCTGACGGAGCTGGCGCGCGAGGCCTATGGTGCCCGTCTGCAGGCAGCAGACCGGCTGTCGGCCAGCGCCGAGCCATTGGCTCCGTCGTCGCCGTCGTCGCACCGAAGACGAGAGCACCAGCAACAGCAACAGCACCAGAACCAGCACCCGCAGCGGTCTGGTGTCCGCGGCGACGTGGCCCGCATCAAGCTGGCCTACCGCCTGGCCTGGCCGGTGCAGATTGTGGTGCCGGCGACGAGCATGGCCAGCTACCAGGCTCTCTTTACCTGGCTGCTGCAGATCCGCCGGGCCAGCCGCGTGCTGAGCCGGTCGCGGCTGCGCAGCAGCGGCCAGCAGCAGCGCGACGGCATCAACGGCATCAACGGCAGCAACGGCCGCAACGACCGCAACGGCCGCAACGGAGCCGACGACGCGGCCTATTTCCGGCTGCGCGCCCGCCTGCTGTGGCTCTGCGCCACGCTGCAGTCGTTTCTGGCCACCGTGGTGATTGCGCCGCGCATCGCGGCACTGCGGGCCGACCTGGCCGGCGCCGTCGACATCGACGCCATGATTGCCGCGCACGCCGCCTTTGTTGCCGCCCTCGTCGACGAGGCCTGTCTGGGCGCCCGGCTGCAGCCTATCCGCGAGGCCCTGCTGGACCTGCTGGACCTCGCCGCCCGCCTCGACGACGCCGCCCGCCGCCAAGCCCGCCGCCAAGCCCGCGACTTCCGCCAGGCCTGGCATCTCTCCGTCCTGGCCGCCTCGCCCCTGCAGACGACGCCGCTCAAGCAGACGACGGCCGCCGCGGCCGCTGCTGCTGGCTCTGGCTCGGCCTCGGGCGCACGGCGACGGCTGTTTGTTTCGGCCAGAACAGAGCACGCCCGCGATCCCGTTGACGCTGGCGAGAAGAGCAAGAGCGGCATGAAGAGCAAGAACGGCAAGAACGGCGATGGGAGCGACGGCAGTGATGGCGACGACAGCAACGACGACGACAGCAGCGACGACAGCGACGACAGCGACGCCAGCAGCGGCAGAGACGCCAGCAGCGACGCCAGCATCAGCGGCCGCCGCCGTGGCCGCGCTGCACAGCCCTCATTACCCTACGGAGCGGCGCTGCAGGCCATGCACGCCGACTTTGGCAACCACCTACGTTTTGTGACCAGCGGCCTGCGCGGCGTCGCACGCGCCAGCAGCAATGCAGCTGCAGCGGCCAAGTGGGACATGTTGGCAGAGATGCTGGAATCGGGAAGCTGAAGGCAAAAAAGGGGTGGCCTGGACTTGTTGGCGGAAGAGAGCCGACAAAGTTGAGGCCAATGTCTAAACACGGGCATAACAGGATTGGGGGGTTGGGAGTTTTTTTGGCTTTTTTCTTTTCCTTGGCCCGGCTAGCGTCGTCGGCTCTTCTAGAACACGACGATCCTGTTTTGGAGGTCGGACGAGGAGGCGAACTGCCGCAGGCCAAGACCAAGGCCGCAGGGATCTGCAGAATTGATGTCATCAACTTGGGGGGGAAATGCAAGGGAAAAGGAGGAGAACTTGGGAATGCAGGAGAATCAAGGGTTCAAGCTTATGGAGCTGTCGATGTGGCCCCCGTTCTCAGTAAGTGGCCGCTTGCGCTTGTTTATCCACGTCGGCAATACTGGCTGATAAGCTGGTGAGAGTAGTCGAGTGCACTGCTCAACGGTACTACACTCTCAAAGGTACGGCACTGCATTAGCATCAGCTGGAGTTTTCAGTATTTTAAGATCACTATCAACTGGTTTTTCAGTGAGATCAGTAGAGCTTTTCATATCTCTTCATCTTTTTTCTCGGGTTTTATCCCTTATTTTTCTACAAGTCCTCAGAGACATGCCAAGCCAGGTCCCAGAGCATTTGGCATGGTGGATGATCATTTCGGCTCTGTACTTTTTTGATTTTCGTTCTTTTCCACGTCCAGTCCTTCCAACATTGCCAACTTTTTGGGGAGAGAACAAAAAGGGGAGGAGAAGAGCGGGCAGCGGTTTGCTAAAACGAACGGCCGCTATCAGCCTTTGCCCCCTTTTGGCAACTAAGCAGTCGGTTGTCGGCCAATCACAGGGACGCTCGACAGGGCCTTGCTCTGGCCAAGCCCAAGCCTGGCCAATGACATCATTGCTGACTTTAGGGGACTTTGCCGCATTGCGCAGCAAGAACAACCTCTCCAGCGCCAATTCCCTTTCATGGACTGGCAGCGAGCCCAAATTCCCTTTCTTGGAAGGACAGCGAGGAGCATTCAATCCTGATCTGCTCTAGCAGCGACCGAAAGAAGGAATAAGGGAGACGAGAGCTGGCCAGCAAGAAACAAAAGGGGTCGGCATATTTAGCAATAAAAGAATAAAAAATAAACAAAACAAAACACCTACGAGTATATCAGCGAACCAGCCACAACGTTCATCAATCTGACAGCCATTGCATCGCGGGGCACTCCTGGGTATCTTTTTATCACCTAATGCTCAGGCGGCTATCATTACATATTGCAATCCAAACAGGCTGCCCAGAGAGTCAGGAAGCTTCGCTTGTCATGACAGTGTGCTCAAGCTGGTATCCCACTCCCGACTGCGATGCTCAGTGTTTGCAGATATCTCGAGATGCTTTGGATTGTGGTTGTTTGCTGGCTTGGTTGCTTTTGTTTGCTTGGTTTCTTGGCTGTTTGACTGCTTGTTGCTTGTCGCTCTGCCCTCATAATGGGCTAATTGTCTTTGTCTTTTTTGATAGACATCTCGTCTTTGTCCTTTTTGATGGACATCTCTTCCAACAGTAGTGCAAAGGCTGCCTTGGCCGTCTGCAACATTCCCGGTTTTGTCTGAATGAGAGACCCCAGCAGTATGGGAGTACAGTAAGACACTGTAGCCACGCTGAATGATGACGGCCTTTTAGACAGTCTTGGAAAAACAGGGAATGCTCGTGGGAACCTGTTTCTTTCGTTTGGTGCTGCATATGCGGCCCTCCCCCCTACCCTCAGAAGGCCTCGACCGTTCTGGTTATTGAAGATCCAGGAGATTGATGTCGTCCTCGCAAAACGCAAAAGCAAAAAGCTCCGTGAAAGTGGAATGACGAGGGAACGCCCCCATCTTCGACATCGCCTCCCTCTTACTGGTCACCTCGCCTCCCATGGCAGCCCCCTCTTCCATTTTTCCCTCTTCCATCTTCCCTCTTCCCTCTTCCCTCTTTCCCTTTCCTATTCCCATTTTCCTCAAGAGGTACTTTTTGCAAGAGAACGTGCTAAAGTTGCAAGGAACTGGTCTGAAGACTGCTGCCGCGTCGTTTATATTAATGCTTCTCGCCCACACTCTTGTCTCGTCCCTCTTGGCTGACCCTTCTGTTCCCCCAATCTCGCGTCTTCCATAGCCCTTCGATCCATACCCTCAGTCCTGCGCAAATACCCTCTCGTCCGCTATCCGCTATCCGCTATCCGCTCTTCTTCGTCTGAGCCCACACAGCTGTCATACCTGGCCACGAAACAACAACCATTCTCTCTCCGAACCCTTATCTTCCCTACACGCAGCAACCATTCTCCAAACCCAGGCTTCCAGATACGCCTCTCTAAGCCCACTTCCATACACGCAATGCCACACCTGCAGCAGTCGACGGCCGGGGCACCCCAGCTGCACTTGGACCACAGACCAAACGGCCACGATGCGCGACGACGACAGCAGACCCGGCGCTGCGATGACCCGCTGTCTCTGATGCCGTCGCCGCCGCTGTCGCCGTCGCCGCTGTTGTCGCCGCCGCCGACGTCGTCCCTGGCCGCGCCGGCCGCCGCGCCAGAAGCCGCTGATCATCATCATCATCATCCTCTTCCTCCTCCTCAGCCGGCCGGTGCGCCAGCCGTCGCGGGCCAGGCGATCCAGGCGATCCAGGCCGGCTCGTCGTCCTCGTTGTCTTCGTCGGCCCTGTCGTCCTCCTCGCTGTCGTCCTCGTCGCAGCTGTCGCACTCTTCTCCCACATCGTCGCCGCCGTCCATCGATCGGTCCAGCTACTCCAACTTCATGCTCCGCTACACCAAGCAGCAGCTGGATGCCACCCCGGGCTCGCCACCTCCGCCACACATCCACGTCGCCGGCCCCGCCGGCTGCCACCACCGCCACGGCCAGAGCCGCGGCCATCATCTCCCCCAGCACAACAACCACCTACAGGCCCGCAGCCTCGATCCACAGGAGCAGCACCTCGCCGACCAGCGCAGTGTCGCGGCACCTGCTCGCCCGGCCGGCGGCACAACGCCGACCTTGCCCAACGGCGTGTCCAGACCGGCTTTTTCGCCGTGAGAATGAACGGGCCACGGGGCAGACTGGCAGTCCGGCAGACAGGCAGGGAAAAGATCCAAATAGTTCATGACAAATGCATTTACAGCACCAAGCAACGTTGTCCTTTTGATATTGGAGCGGGCAGCCAGCAATAAGACCGGCATAGCTTGCCATATTTTCTGCTGCGGGCTTCGCTTCTGCTTTCTTCTCATGCATTTGGCGTCTTGTCTCGGTGTATAGGTTTTTAGGGCTCTTCCCGGTTTCGTTGAATGTCTTGTGCGCAAAATATAAAAAAAAAAGGACGGCACAAAAAGGGTGATAAAAAGTAGCCGTCTGGGCTTATCGGTAGCATAGGTTCTTATAGAGAGCATCGCGTGCGAATACTCAAACACAAAAACTTGAAAGGCAAACGCAAATTGCATCAGACGCCAGGCAGAGCTGAACATGAATACAAAATATATCATTGCTGGCGTTTCCCTGAACGGCCTCCTGGCCTCCGTGTAGTGTAAAGCAGCCGACAAAACGCCGTGAAGAATAGAAGGGGAAATATACATCAGACGACTGCACGTCTTGCGAACACATGTAATGAAAAACAACTCTTGCTCCTCATCTGACCACATCACACCAGAGGTGTCTTCTTCTTGATGCCCAACAGCGTGGCCCGGTCCTTTTTCTTCTTTGTCTGCCGTTGGAAGCTTGGGACCGGCGCGGCCGCGAGCGGGTCCGGCGTGGCTACCAGTGCCGGCGTCGCCAGGGGTGGTTTTGTTCGCTGCTCCTGCTGTTCGTCTCTGGACTCCGCGCCGCTGCCATGGTCGCCGCTGCTGCTACCGCTGCTACCGCCACTGCCGCCGCTGTCACCGCTGCCGCTGCTGCCGCCGGCCTTCCTTGGCAGGGGCGGCGGCAGCATTTTGCCTCGTCCGCGGTCGTCCACAGTGGATGACGGCAAGACGGCTTCGCCGTCGTCCTCGTCGGAGTCGGCGGCCGCTGCCGCAGCCGCAGCGGCAAACGCCTGGCGCGCCGCTTCAGCGTCCTCCAGCTCCTCCTGGCGCAGCCGCTCCTCCTCGTCTGTCGGCCGGGCCAGAACCATGGCTTCGAGGTGCTCGCGGTGGTCGGCGCGGGCGATCCGGGCGTTTCGCGTCCGGATCTCGTCGAGCGCGTCAGCCACGTCCATCTCGCGCTTGGCCTCGAGCGTCTTGGCCTCGAGCTCCTCCATGCGGTTGACGTCGCCCGTGGCCCCCGCCGCTGCCGACCCGCCCGCCTCGGCCGCCGCCGCCGCCGCCTGCTCGGCCTCCAGCCGGTCCAGCCGCTGCTCCACCGTCTCCTCAATGGCCGTGTGCCACGGCTCCACGTTGCGCTTCGCCCCCGACACAATCACGTAGTCGTGGTTCTTGGGGTCGCTGCGGAAGATGATCTCGCCGCTGCAGCGCGTGCAGCGGATGTAGAACCGGTAGATCTGATTGCCAAGATAATGCTCGTCCGGCGTCTCCTTGCGGGCGCTGAAATGGTCAGTCACACTCACACACAGACTCTCTCTCTCTCTCTCTCTCTCTCTCTCTCTCTCTCTCTCTCTCTCTCTCTCTCTCTCTCTCTCTCTCTCTCTCTCTCCCTCCCTCCCTCAACTTACTTGAATTTGCGCCCCCTGGCAATGTACTCGCCGCATCGCATACATCGCATGTTCATCGGCGACATCAGCCGCACCGTCTGCAGAGCTGGGCCATCACGCTTCTTCCTGGACCGTGGGCGGTCTAGAGCTCTCGGATCAAAGTCCCACGGGTAGTGTTTGGACTATCGCAGCAAAGAACCGGTCAGACTGAGAAAAGCATCAAGCCGCAACAAAGCGCAATCTCGCCAGCGGCTCGCAACCAACAAAAAAACATCAAAGACGGTCTGCAAATGTGTCCAACAACAACAGTCAAACATAGTCAACATACCAGCACTTTACGCTCAGACATGGTGGCAAACTGAAATCTGGCCGAGTCTCGGTGAGCTTTGGATTACGGGCGGCTCAGAAATGAACACAATAGCATGAAGCAGGATAAATCAGGAGCTCGGATGTATTGCGATGGGGGCCCTTTTCCAGGATCGAAGTTGCGCGTGGTCTGGCGAGGCAATGAAAGGGTTACGAGAAAACGACTCATTTTCTGGCAGCCGGTTGCTGTTTAGACACATCAATATTATTACTCATCAGAATTGATGGGTATGTTCGTACGACGTAATACAGAGCGCCACCATTAAAATAAAGCCAATCCGGCCAGGCATTGTAGCCAACGTACGAGAGTATATAACATTTCGTACCAACGACAACTTTATTTCTCGTGCAGGACATACGATTACACCCTTTCACCTTCGCCTGCTCTTGCGTCCCCCGTTCCCTTCCTCTTTTTCTTCTTCCCCGCATTTTCTGCGTCCTTCCGAGCTGGACGTCTCAACCTTGCTTGTTGGGCCTTTTCCAACTGCATCGGCTGGCATTAAACATTAAACACGAGGAACGACGACACCATCACTGGGACGTGCTGCGTGCGACGCCGTAATTAGAAAAAGGGCCATTTCATGTAGATTGCCAGAAATTGCAGGGCGAAGGGATCCTCAACGTGCAGATCTCTGCAACGTGCCCTTCTTTGGCGGGCTTCTCAGGTCAGCCAACAATAAAACAAGCGCTTCTAACTTTGCCAAAGGGGTGCTTTCTTGCGGGGGAGAGCCTCTTTTTTTTCTCTGTATTCATCCGGGAACGGTTGCAATGTTCTGACTTTACCTGGCGGCTACGGCGTGCGTACTCTGTATTACGCCCTGACCTGCCGCGCGCCTTTTCTTTTTTCTTTTTGTCTTGCTTTTCATCCATACTGGAATCCGCCAACGGCAAGGATTGCACATCTGACAATGATCTATCTCTTGCCCTCGCCGTCGGTGGGGACGACAGGCGATCTGAGAAAGCGCCTGGACATATATGAAGGGCTTGGCCGCTGTTGTTGGCTCGATGCAGGTAATCTACGCGGCTGGCGGAACGACATGGAGAAGAATCAGTGTCTGTGTTTGTGTTGTGCGAGGAACTGCCGCTCACCGGCCGACAAGACCAGCAGATGGGCTGACGCGACGACGCGGCAGAACATTTTTGCTGCAATCTGAATTTTGAAACTGCAATAAGCTCACAGCCGTGATGATTCCAAGTCGCAAACTGACTTTTTGCGTCTGGCCTTTTTTCTTCGTCTCGAGTCCAAGGCGCAGGAGCGTCTCAATCTTTCTTCGTCTCGAGTCCAAGGCGAAGGAGCGTCTCAATCTTTCTTCGTCTCGAGTCCAAGGCGAAGGAGCGTCTCAATCTTTCTTCGTCTCGGCGAAGGAGCCTCAATCTTTTTTCGTCTCGAGCCCATATCGCAGGAGGAGTGTTGGTTGACACTGCAACGTAACAAAAGTTTTCTTCGCCTTCTTCTCCGCTTCCTTCTTGTCTTTTCTTCTTCTCTCGTGGACACTTTCCGAAGGATCAGAAATACGACAGTGGGAACGGTTGGGCAGAGAGAAACCTGCTTCTGGGCCGTCGTGCTACCCGATTTTCTTGTTTCTTGGCAAATGCTTGACGCAGATCTTCTGCCAGCGAAATTGGCCTTTCTCGGCTTTATTGGAGCGCGGTGCAGAAGTCCAAGAGGCCAATGCTACGATGGATAGAGGAGCCACACAAGCGCCTGCGACCCCGACCCCTCAAGTGATGGAGGGATGGGGAGATGGGCAACTTTAACTATGCGTGGATGTGGCACAGCCGATCAACCTTGGTGCTTATTTATTCATTTATCTTTTCGGGGGGGGGGGGGGGGTTGACTTTCTGTTCTCATTTTTTTAAATCTGCGGCGGGAGCGATCACCCAGGCACTGTCACCGGCTTCTCCGTCGCCGGCTTCTCCGTATGAAAAGACTCCGAGAGAGGCCAATGCAGTGCGGAGTTCGGCCACGAGAAGGACAGCAATGGGCAGAGTTCGGATAACGGCGTATGCGATTGTCTGTCCCCGCCCGGAATCAACCCCCAAAGCTTTGCAGTCGGGCCTGCAGTCCGCCTTGACAAGAGCGGATTTCTCAGTTCTCTCTCAGCTGAATTCACTGTGTCACCTCTCGTCTGCATCACGAGAGTCACGGGTAGACGTACGTCGTAGCTACAATGTCTTGATCTAGAAGTCTACTGCGGTCTGAAGTTGCCTTGAAAAAACAGCAACTTTTTTAGCACTTCGGCCAAACTCGTGCGCAAAACGACAGGTCGCATTGCTATGGGCATGGCCGTGTCACTTGGTGATGGTCAACGCATTTGCACGCCGGAATGCCGGGCCGCCACAAGACAAAAAGAAGAGAAGAAATCAAAGACGGAGTACAATGGAGTCAGGGTAAATCTCGGCAGAAGAGAAACCTTGGACGAGGGCCTGGAAAAAGCCCTGGCCGAAGAAGAAAAAAAAAAAAAAAGAATGCCTGGCCGGACGAGGGGACCACTGCCCAGTTCTCGTACTTTGGCTTTTTGCTGTTACGCAGCGAGCCCACCGCTCTAGAAGTAATAACACTTGTGCTTCGATCGCGGGTAGCTCGCTTCTACGGAGCCGTCTCTGTCCTGCTGTGCCGTGAGATATAAAACCCCATGCCTGTCCCCCCATAGTGGTCCCCGTATAGTGTTACGTCGTTAATACGACCAAGTTGTAACCAAATAAGGCACAGGAGGAATAAGGATACGTGCTGGACTCTTCCAACAGTCCTGCACACAGACTACCAAGCCGTGTGCAGCGCGTCTTGTCTGCTAGGCAATGCAATGGCACGCATTTGGAAGCTCGTGGCGATCGCCAGCAGCGGGAGACGAAAAAGGAAACAAAAGAGAAGGCAAATGGAAAAAAAAAGAAAGCTGGAGCCGAGGGCTGTGAGGAAAGGTCGAGCAGAAATGAAAAGAAAAAAAAGGGGGGGCTGTTGTGATCGGCGAGGGTGTTCTCGTTTGATGGATGTTGGGCAGATGTCTTTGTCGTTTTTTTCGTTTTTTTGTCGCGCTTTACTTTGCCCTGCAGAGTTTATCCTGCAGAGACGAGTATTTTCTTGTGTAATGCTGTCTGTGCAGTGCCTTTGTGAGAGTAGGAGCCTTGCTCTTAGAACCAACCGTCGTCCAGCCATGGAACAATGCCAGCACGTGCATTCGTTGCAGTGGTTGCAGCGGTGGCAGCGGTTGCAATAGGAGTGCTACGAACGGCGTGGCTATAAAAGCTATAAAGCCAGTCCGGCTAAATTCAGTCCCATCCCAGACCCGAGCCAGCGTCCCATGGGGGAGGCGGAGAGGGTGCCAGCGGTGACGAACAGGGTGTTGTGCAGTGGGGAAAGGAGAGGTAAAATGAGGAGAAGAGAGGAGAAGAGGCAAAATTGAAAGGTGAGAACCAACACCGAGAAAGAAGAAAAGAAAAAAAAAAAAGTTATGGAGGGAAAAGGGGGGGGATATGCATTATGGCATGAGTTCCCTTTCCTCATCATAGCCAACAACTTTACTTTAGAACAGGTGGCTGCTTTTGAAGAGGGCAAAAGAAGGCAAAAAAAAAGAAGAAAAAAAAAGAGGGTTTTCCGTGTCCCCAAACCGCCCCAACACACCTCCGTTCCGCAGTTCGTCTCTGTCGACCCTTCTTCTCTCCCCCCTTCCATTACCCATCACGGACCGAATGGGATATTCTGCTGGCAAATGGCTCCTGCTTATACAGACACGGGGGGAGGGGGCGTGGAGTAACATAGATTAAAAGAAAAAGCATGCCAGCCGAGAGTCGGGCTGTCCGTTGATCAATCAGAGCCCTGTCTTGCTGAGCGCTCTCTCGTTCTTCTGGTTCTCTCGCAAGCACACACACCCTCTCACCCCTCATGCACTTGTCTCTCTTTCTCTGACCGCTCTCTCGGTCCCTTTTGACATTTCCAGACCTTCCTCGGGTCTTTTTCTCGGGTCTTCTCAGTGTCGTCTGACCTGCTCGCTAAAATGTCTAACGGAACTGCTGGCGATGTCCCATAGTTTCTCTGGTGGTCGATTGCTCTGTACTGTTGGATGCCGTTGTTTTTTTTTTTTTTTTGGCAGCAGCGAATGGCCGAGGGTGAACATTGGCTGTTCTTCTCCTTCCGCTCAGCTGCTGCTGGGCTGTTCCTGCTCGCCGCCGACCTCTGGCCTCTTTCCTTTTTTGAACCTTTTTGAAATAAATAAAAGTGGACTCTCATCTATAGGGAAATGCAGCTCTGCCTTTACTCGTATAATCCCTTCCAGATCCCCTATTCGTCTATTCGTCTGGCATTTGACGATGCGAGGGCCGAGAGTATCCATACGAACGTATTACAATTACACAGAGCCGTTCTCTTTGCCTGCCCGTCCTGGGGTTGCCATTGTTCCGTCTATTTTAGATTGGGGGCGTGCACCTCAGCTATATCTACCCGTGTTCTGCCATTTTGCATTTTGCATTTGAGAGAGAGAGAAAAAGACTGTGATCTCGCTTGAGTGGGATTCCTCGTCTTTCATCTTTTTTTTTTCCTCTTTATTTCTCTCTCTTCTTCTCTCCTGCACGTTTCCCCCCCTTCTTTTCCTCTTCTTTGCTGTCTCGGCTTTTCTTTTGCTCTGTTATCTCAGCTTTTCTTGTTCTCTGTTGTCTCAGTCCTCGTCTACAGACGAAAGTAGAGGCAGCTGGTTGAGTCAAACCACAGACACAGAACACGTTCCCAAGTGCAACCAAAAAACACAAAAGCAGCCATGGTGGGAATGACGAGTGAGGGGACGGAGTCCTCGCTCCATCTCATGGCCATGAACGATCCGGTTCCCTGGTACCGGAAGAAGAATCTGAGGAAGCTGTACCTGCTGCTGTTCCCGTGCGTCATTGGCATTGAGATGACGTCGGGCTTCGACTCGCAGATCATCAATGCGGTGCAGCTCGTGCAGCCATGGCTCGACTGTGAGTTGGGTGGCGGGGATGAAGGCGAAGCGGAGACGGAGCACATTCTGAGGCGGAAACACCAACAAATGGACACATAGGAGGCACATAGGGGGCTCATAGGGGGCTCATAGGGGGCTCATAGGGGACACGCAGCCTTGGGAGGACGCAAGCAAGCAAGAAAAAAAGCAAGCACAGCGCTGACAATCTCTCTCTAGACTTTGGCCACCCGACGGGCGGCTACCAGGGAATCCTGGCGTCGTCGCTGCCGCTGGGGGCGTGCGTGGGCCTGCCGTTCATCCCCTTTGTCAACGACGGGTTCGGGCGGCGCTGGTGCATCATGTTTGGGTCGACGCTGATGATCATCGGGTCGCTGATCCAGGCGCTGGCCATCAACGCGCCCATGTACATCATGGCGCGCTGCATCATCGGCTTTGGGCTGCCGTTTGCCATCGTGGCCGGCTCGTGCCTGATCGGCGAGCTGGGCTACCCCAAGGAGCGGCCGGTGCTGACGTCGCTCTTCAACGCCTGCTACTTCATCGGCGCCATCGTGGCGGCGGGCATCACGTACGGCACGCAGGCGATCCCCAACAACTGGGCGTGGAAGATCCCGTCGCTGCTGCAGATGGCACCGTCGGTGATGCAGGTGGCCTTTGTCTTCTTCCTGCCCGAGAGCCCGCGCTGGCTGATCAGCCGCGACCGCCACCAGGAGGCGCTCGACGTGCTGGTGACGTACCACGGCGAGGGCGACGCCGCGTCGCCCTTTGTCATGGCCGAGATGGCCGAGATCCGGGCCACGCTGGCCATCGAGATGGAGCACGCCAAGCGCTCGTGGATGGACATGGTGCGCACCGCCGGCGCCCGTCGCCGCGTGCTCATCGGCTCGCTGCTCGGCATCTTCACCCAGCTGTCCGGCAACGTCGTCATCTCCTACTACCTCGGCGACGCCCTCAGCCTCGTCGGCTACGGCACCGGCGACTTCAAGAACAAGTTCAACCTCGGCAACCAGTGCTGGAGCCTCATCTGCGGCGTCGGCGCCGCCCTCGTCATCATGCGCTTCCGCCGCCGCACCATGTACCTGACCGGCATCCTGTCCATCCTCGCCGTCTACGTCGCCTGGACCGTCTGCTCCGCCATCGTCAAGAACAACGGCAACCCCGTCGCCGCAAAGCTCTCCCTCTTCTGGATCTACATGTACAGCCCCGCCTACAACACCTGCTTCAACGCCCTCACCTACACCTACCTCGTCGAGATCTTCCCCTACGCCCAGCGCGCCCGCGGCATCTCCATCTTCCAGTTCTTCGGCAAGGCCGCCCAGTTCTTCGGCACCAACATCAACCCCATTGGTATGTCGTCCCCGCCATTCTCCCTGTCCTCCGTGTCCCCCCCCCCTCCTAACTCTCAAAACAGGCTTCGGCAAAATCGGCTGGAAGTTCCTGCTCGTCTACAGCGTGTGGATCTTCATCGAGGCCGTCCTCATCTTCTTTCTGTGGCCCGAGACTTCGGGCCGCACTCTTGAAGAGCTGGCTTTCCGTATGTTCTATGCTCTCCTCTCCCCCCTTTGACATAACCAACCACGCCGCTAACATCATTTTCCAGTCTTCGAAAAGGACCAGTACCAGCAGCAGCAATCCACCATGGCACAGAAGGCGCTCGACGGCGAGCACGTGGAGCTACAGAAGGAGGTGTTGGCCTGAGAGAGAGTGTGTGTGTGTGTGTGATCGTACTCGTACATGTTGTGTGCGCGCACGCGTATCGAAATAACTAATAATGCATCTAGCGAGAGAACGAAAGCAGGAGGAGAGTAGTGGACGAAAACAAAAAAAAGGTTTCGATCGAAATACCTCACTGTTGATTATAAGGATATGGATACTTATTGAATATCCATACTTATGAGTGTTCCCCATGATTATGACGTACTTACACCTCGTACTTACTTATGCATCTATTTATGCACAAAAAGGGTGCTGCTGTTTGCTTTACTGGAGTTATGCCCATATGTCCCACAATTGTATGCACATATCAGATTCCCATTCCCAGTCTTCCTGGTCGAAGCTTCTCGTAGCTACGATCACCAGCGCTCCACTTTTCTCACCCACCCCGCCCTGCAAGCACTCGATAGTTTCCCCGCTGTCTCGTACTCGTACGCCTTACGTTCGCCCTGTGGTAGCACCACTTCGAACTCCTTTCTCGCTCTTCCTCTCTCTCCATGTCCCCTCATCACGCAGTTTTGCGTTTTGCTCACAGCTCTTCTCACGGGTCTTACTCGTATTGTCTGATTCTTCAATCTGCCCTTTTTTCGAGCTGCTTCTAGTGCCATTGGCAGTGCAAAAATCTCAAACCACTTTGCAGCCTTTGTCTATCGACCCTTGTCGGGTCATTCCTTCTTCGTCTCTAGCTATTTCTGCCAAGCTCTTTCTTACTTTGGCTGTCCAGCTGTTTCGCCCTCTTTCTCTTCCCTTGCTCTCTCCCCTTTCTTTCAGCAAGAAATCATACTGCAACAAAGAAAGCGGTCCAGCAACTGTATCCATAATCTGAACACTGTCTTTTTTTCTTTTTCCTTATTTCTTTCTTCTTTTTTGTCCTTTTCTTCTTTTCACACAGTCGTGCACAATTTCCCTTGTTCTACACGTTCAAGCTTCTTTTTCGTATTCTGAGCACGATCAAACTGCCAGTACTGCTATAATCCCCCCTCGTTTACAGAGTATTCACCACCGAAAAGAGAGTATTTAAAGCGGCCTCAAGGACGACGACTCTTGAAACACTTGTCGGATAGTTTCGCCTTATTTTGGGTGCCTGGATTGCCTTAATTAGGCGGTTGTCTCTTTTGTCTCTTTTTTGATTCGTTCTACCTTTTCCTCTTTCTGACATTCCCTGATTCCGCTATTCACCCGAATTTGCCACTTCAGTGGCTGCGCCCTATTTGACTGGTCGACAGCTCCCGTCACCGCCTCGCGATTCTGGCTTCATACCTTGGGCTCTTGTATATCCATCCATACAACATACACCTTTTTTTTGCTCTTTGACTTTTCCCTTTCTTTTATAATCTTTATTCAATTCCTTCGTCGCAGAAACCTGATTTGCTCCGGACATCAATCACCATGGTGAAGGAAACCAAACTCTACACGACGCTTGGCGTCAAGCCAGACGCCACCCAAGATGAAATAAAAAAGGGCTACAGGTAAGCAAGCTCGTTGGAGTGTCTCTCATGTGGTTTTGTTGTTGTAGTACTAACGACTTTTAGAAAAATGGCCCTTAAGTGGCACCCCGACAAGAACAAGGACAACCCGGCAGCCGCAGAAAAGTTCAAGGAGTGCTCGCAGGCGTATGAGATTTTGTCGGACCCGGAAAAGCGAAAGGTCTATGACACGTACGGCCTGGAGTTTATTCTGCGCGGCGGCGTTCCATACCCAGAAGACAGCAGCGAGGGCGGCCGGAACCCGTTTGCGGGCGCCACGCCCGGCGGTGCGGACTTTTCGGGATTCAATTTCGGCAGTGTCCCGGGCGGCGGCAGCGGCGGCACACGCACGTTCCACTTCTCGACCGGGCCCGGCGGCGCCAGCGGCTTCCGCTTCAACAATCCCGAGAGCGTGTTTGAGCAGTTTTTCCGCTCGACCGCGGGTGCGGGCGGCGGCGGCGGCGACGACGACTTTGACTTTATCAGCAGCTTTGGCGGTGCCGGCGGCATGCCACGGATGTCGCAGCGGTCCCGGACCAGCGGCACCGGTGCCAGCAGTGGCGGCGTCGGCGCGGACCCTACGGGCCGTGGCATGCGCCAGCACACGCCCGAGGTGACGACGGTGGAGCGGGCGTTGCCGGTGCAGCTGGAGGACATGTTCCATGGCGCCACGAAGAAGATGAAGATCAAGCGCAAGATGTACGACGACAGCGGCAAGCGGATAACGACAGACACGGTGCTGGAAGTGCCCATCAAGCCCGGCTTGAAAAAGGGCAGCAAGATCCGGTTCAAGGGCGTCGGCGACCAGGAAGAAGGCGGCCAGCAAGACCTGGTCTTTATCGTTGAAGAGGTGAGTTTTTGTTTTGTTCTGTGGCTGATTTGAGGCCGATCCATGTCTCGTCATTCTGGCGCTCATCCTTGCTAACCTTTTTCCCTTAGAAAAAACACCCCCTTTACACGCGAGACGGCGATGATGTCATCCTCAACATCGACCTGACTCTGAAAGAGGCTCTGTTGGGGTGGAGCCGCACGGTGTCGACGATTGACGGCAAGCAGATCAACATTGAAAAGGCTGGGCCAACACAGCCCGGCTCCAGCGACTCGTACCCGTCGCTGGGCATGCCGATATCGAAGCAGCCGGGCCAGCGGGGCAAGTTTATTGTTAAGTACAACGTCAAGTTCCCAACGTCGTTGACGCCCACTCAGAAGCAGAAGCTGGCCGAGATTCTGTAACGAGGTGCAGCGGTTTTTGTCGGAATGCGCTTTGATCACTGTTGGTCTCTCGGTCACCCTTGATCTCTCAGCACACTGTAGAAGGGCTGCAGACAGGACGGATGGCGTTGTGGCTTTGTGTGCTTAGGCCGATGCCGGTCCATCGTTTTTAGTCTGTATCCTCCTTCCAGTGTCTCTTCTCTCGTCTTCTCTTGTCTTTTTCCCTTTGTCTCCTTTTACATTTTGCATAGCAGTCAAAATAGTTGTTATACACTGGATGGCGGAGTTTTTTTTTCATGTCTTTTATATTTCTGAAGGGGGTAATTCCACGATGCGAGACGACTTTTTTTTCATGTTTGCTATTATATCTTACCACCAGGTCGGGCTGGGTCACGGATGGGTTGAATACATTGTTTCTTCTTGCATGTTTGTCACAGAAGCCTTGTGGGCTGGAACGTGTTGTCAATCGTATAACTCTGTCACTGACGCTTCCGGTTTCGAACAAAGTGACGGCTACTCTCATTGGGGTTGGTTGCCCTAAAATGCCGGGCAACCCACCCCCACAGGACAGCTCCTGATGTTCAGATAGACTAATACCATCTAACCCAGCAAATAAAAGGATAGATTATTGCTCTACATCTGTGGTACAGCATGATGCGTTTTTTTTTTATTTGTTTTTGGGGCCGAGCCGTCCTTTGGACAGCCTCCTCTCCTCTCGAACTTCCTCTCCTCTCGAACCTCGTCTTAGTCGTACCCGCGTCAGTGGACGCCAGCCATGACGACGTCGTCGTCTCCGGTTGTTATCGCTGTCGCCGGCGTGTCCACCAGGGCGTCCATTGTTTGCAGCGTATAGTCGACGACGTAGCTCTCGTCGAGCAGCTCGGCCATGCGGCGGTAGTGGCGCTCGGTGTAGGCTAGCAAAGCGTCGATAAGGTCTTTGACGCTGCTGCTGCCGCTGCTGCCGCCGCTGCCGCTGCTGCCGCCGGCGCCGGCGCTGCTGTCGAGGCGCCGGCGCTGCTGGGCGAGGTCGGCCAAGGTGGAGGCTGGGTAGTTGCGGACGATGGCGGCGAGCACGCGCTGGGCGACGGCGGCGGTGCGGGCGTTGGTGTTCCAGTCGCGCACGCGCAGCAGCAGGGTCCACAGCTGGTTTGCCGAGAGGTGGCCGAGGGCGGCGTCGAGGTTGTTGTCGCTGCTGCTGTCGTGGGTGGTGGTGTTTGTGGTGGTGGTGGTGGTTGGGTCACGTGACTCGCACATGCTGGACAGCACCGCCAGCAGGCGGCCGGGCTGGTTGAGCTGCAGGGCCAGCACGAGGGCTTCGCGGAAGGCACCGCGGCGCATGTGGTTGGCGAGGTCCTGCTCGTGCTCGACGCGCTCGCGGGCGGCGGCGGCGGCCTTGGCGGCGGTGGCGGCGGTGGTGTCGCGCCAGAACGAGACGGTGGCGTCGGCGCCGCCGGAGACCAGCGTTGTGGTCGGGGCGGCAGCGGAGGCAGCAGCGGAGCTGTCGCCGGCCGGCCGCAGCCGGTCTGAGACGGCCAGGGCCCACACCCGGTCCTCGTGGTTGTCCAGCGTGCAGGCGGTCTCGCCCGACGCGGCGTCCCACACCTTGACCAGGCCGTCGCCGCCGGCGCTGGCAAACAGCACCGGCTGGGGTCCACGGCGGCGGCTGGCTCTGGCGCCGTCGGCGGCGTTGCCATTGTCGTCCCCGTCGCCGTCGCCGTCGTCGTCGCCGTCCACCTCCATGCGGCTGGTGGCACCGTTCTGTGGTGCTGGCTCTTCCTCGCCGGCGACAGGCAGCCAGACGACCTTGAGAACGCTGTTGGTGTGGCCTTCAAACGTGCGCAGACACGAATAGTCGGCCAGGCTCCACAGCTTGACCGTCTTGTCGCCGCTGCCGGTCAGGACGAGCCCGCGACCGGCCGTGCCGCCGCTGCTGCCGCTGCTGCCGCCGCTGGCGCCGTCGCCGCCGGTGCCGCCGGCCAGGCTGAGCGCCGGCAGCTGGGTCGGCGCAAACCGCACCGACCACACGCCGCGGCGGTGGCCGCGCAGAATGCCCTGCACCTCGCCCTCGCGCACGGACCAGATCTTGACGGTGCGGTCCTGCGACGCCGACGCAAACAGCAGGCCGGCGCCGTCCGTGTCCATGGCGTTGATGTCCTTGTCGTGCGCCTTGCGCGTGTAGACGGCGCGCGGCGTCGCCGGCGCTTCCCCGGCAGCAGCAGCCGTGGCAGCTGCGGCGGCACCTCCGCCGCTGCGGGGCGTGGCAAAGTCCCAGCGCTTGACCGTCAGGTCCTGCGAGCCCGTCAGCACAAAGGCCGGCGGGTGGTCCTGCGGCGCGCGAAAGGCCGGCGACGTCGGCGGCGGCGGCTTCTTGGGCAGCGCCACAGCGCCCACCGACTCGGCGTGGCCGGCCAGCACGGCATAGCAGCGATAGCCACGGCCGCCGCTGTCGTCGATGCGCCACAGCCGCGCCGAGTTGTCCTTGGAGCCCGTGACCAGCCAGTGGCCGGACCAGTCGACGTCGAGCGCAATCACAATGTCCTCGTGGCCGCGCAGCTGGGCGCAGTCCTGCCCAAAGTAGAGGCTGTTTTTGTCGCCGTTGTCTTTGTCGTGCTTGCCGCCGAGAGGACGCCGGCTGGCCACGGAGACGATGCGCACGTGCTCCGAGTTGGTGGCCAGCGCCATCTGCGAGTGGCCGGGCAGCAGAAAGGCCATGTCGATGACCTCGTCGTGCGTGCCGTAGATGCGGCGATCCGGCTCCGGAAACGCAAACGCCCCGGCCGCCGCCACGCTGCGCGCCGTCGGGCACGGCTCGTACACTGCCAGCGTGTGGTCCATCTGCACATACAACAGCACCTGCGCCGCTGGCCGGTAGAGCACCGCCACAATCGACTCTTCGTCCGACCGCGGCGCCTGCTCGGCCGTCAGCTCGCGCCCCGTCAGGCCGTCCCACAGCCGGATGCGCCCGTTGGCGCCCGCCGTGTAGGCAATGCGCCCATCGCGGGAGCCGCTGCTGCTGCTGCTGCTGCTGCCGTCTTTTGCTTTTGCTTTCGTGTTTGCATTTGCCGCCGCCCCGGCCGTCCCCGCCGCCGCCGCCCCCTCGTCCTCCCCCCCGCTCAGAAAGCCGGCGGCCTCGATCTGCTCAAACGTCGGCACCACGCGCTGCGACGTCCACGTCTGCGCATCCCACCAGATCATCGTCTTGTCGCGGCCCGCCGTCAGCAGCAGCTGGTGCGCCGCCGAGTAGTCCAGCGCCTGCACGTCCGCCACGTGCCCGTCCAGATTCGCCACCACCGCTCGCCGGTACAGATCCCACACCCGCACCTTGCCGTCCTGGCTGCCCGCCGCCAGCCGGAGGCCCGTGGCCGACGACGCCGACGCCGCCGCTGCCGTGCCGTTGGCCGCACCCGGCCGCTCGTGCGGAGACGGTTGCTGCTGCTGCTGTTGCTCCTGCTGCTGCGGCTGCTGCTTCTTTTTCTTGTTCTTCTTGCTGCCTTCCTGGCCATGCGTCTCCACGCCCGCGGCCGCGGCCACCTCGAAAAAGTGCAGAGCCGACACCAGCACGCTGGGGCCCCGAAACGTGTGCGTCACAAACCCGCCGCGGATGTCCCACACCTTGATGTTGCCGTCCGCCGAGCCCGTCGCCAGCAGCGTGCTCGTCCGGTCCACGGCAAGAACCACGGCCGGCGTCGCGTGCGGCTTCAGCGTCCGCAGCAGAGTCGCCTCCACTGCCTCATAGTCGGCCGCCACGTGCAGAGCATAGATGCGCATCGAGAGCGAGCGCGAGCACACAATCAGATGCGATGCCGACGGTGTTACTGGGACGGGTGTCAGCTAGGAAAGTAGAGACAGGGCAAAGGGGGGAGTGGGGGGAGAGATTGAGAGAGAGGAAAGAGAGGAGTGGGGGGGAGAGATTGAGGGAGAGGAAAGAGAGGAAAACAACACCAAAAAAACATACATATTAATGTAGAAATCGGCTCTCCGTCCTGGTCGCAGCGTCAGCAAAAGATGCTCAGTGAGCCCGGAGAAAGGATGTAGCTCTACGGTATGCTGCTCAAACTCACTCCTTCAATCCGGGCAAAAAACTTGCCCGAGCACCTGTCCGTCAGCACGGCATCCTCGCCCAGCGTCGTTGCGAGAATGCGGCCGCCATGGTCCAGAGCAACAGCTCCGCCCGTGTATATGGGCTGGATGACCTTGTCCACCTCAAAGGTGGTCTTGAAAGGAATTTTTGCCGCCATGGAAATGAATGTGGGTAGTGTGCCACAACGACGACCACCGGGAAAGAGAGCTATGTCGTTGTATGTGTCAGGAGCATGTTTGTCGTCGGCTGATGTCTTTTCAAAAAATAAAGTCTTCCGCAAACTGGGACCTTTTTTTTTTTTTTTTTTTTAACTTTCATGATAAACTTATCTTAGCGCCATAAATGCTGAGCCACAGTGTGGCGCCTACATTACTCAGAGGCTCTCAACCAATGACATCGCTTTACTCGTTGAAACGCTTAAGAGCTTGTTTCGCCATTGTACAGCGCTGCGTCACTAGCTCGTGACCCTGTTCCAGGCTTCCTTTCTTCTTCGGATGCTCTCTTGCTCTCGGCTATGATAACAGAACAGAGCTGCCATCATGACCAAACTTGGCCCCTTGACCTCCCAGGCGCTGGTATGTATAGCTTTGCACACGAACTAGGCAAAAGGCTTTCCCCATAGACGAAAGCATAAAAGAAATGGCAAAAAGGAGGAAAACACACACAAGCGAACCCAAGAACACACACAAGTACACACACAAAACACACCTCTGCTGACACCCCCGACCAGGGCCGCTCGCCGTACGACATTGTTGTCCCCGGCGAAGGCGTGGCCGATCCACGCGAGCCGCCGCAGCAGTATGACGACCGAGGCCGGCCCACGAACGCCGAGACGAAGCGCATCAACCGCGACATTGTGCGGTCGCACAACGAAGTCATGCATGTCATCGGCGTGGCTGAGCCCGACAGCGGCATTTTGTCAGCCGACGCACAGGCGGCCCGGCTGCAGGCGCAGCAGCAGTACGAGGACGACATTGGCGAGCAGCTGATGGGCATAACCCGCCTCTTGGGCATGGGCAGCCTTTGGAGCCTCAACATTTTGCGCCAGAGGATTCTGGTAGGTTTTGCTGTGGGGGGGACGATTTCAGAGAATGGAACGAAGAGGAAAAGACAAAGAAGACAGATAGCATGTATGGCTCTCCCGCTGACAGACCAGTTATACCGCATCTATGGCCAGATTCCGTTTCACCAGCTGCTCCACTACGAATTCGTCCGCCAGAGAAGCGGCAGCGCCTTCTTCGTCGGCTTCCCTGCCTTTGTGCTCTGGCAAAAACTGCGCAGGGCAGCGTTCGCGCCGGACGTCCGACGAAGCGTTTGGTGCGTACTGGTTCTTTGGTTTCTTTCTTCGTCGTCTGCCCCTTTTCTGTGGCGCAATCATGAGTGGTGCGCCGACGTGTTTTGCTGACTTTTGGGTTTTTGGGTCCGTCCCAGGAAGCACTCGGCTCTGGAGTATGTGCGGCTGCACCTGCAGGTGTTTCTCGGCCTGCAGCGCATGGAGCTGATCCCGGCCTTTCCGCTCTTCCCGAGCCTGCTGTTTTTTGTGCCGTTTTCCAGCCTGTCGCCCACCGGCCGTCTGCCGCCGCTGCCGACGTCGCTGTCTGCCGGCTCGGTGGCCCGGTGGCTGGGCCAGGTGCTCGTGGGCTTTGCGCCTCTGGCCGCCTTCTACGGCTACTCGAGGCTGCGAATGTATCTGACGCAGCATCTCTGCGTCCGCATCTACGAGCGCCTGCCACGGCCTTCCGGTGTGCTGTGGCTGAGCACCGCGGCGGCGCCCGAGCACGCGGCCGGCAACCCGCAGCGGCGACAGTCTTCCGCTGCTCCCGGCGGCAGTGGCGACCGCAGCAGCCGCGACGAGCCGCGCGCGACAGTCGAGACCGGCGACGACAGTGCACTGGCCCGCAATCCGGCAACGGCGGTGGCGCCGGTGGCGGCAGTGGCGGCAGTGGCGGCGGTGACGGTTGTCATTGAGGACGGCCCGGCGGGACAGGGGGCGGCGACAGCGACAGGCGGCCCGGCCGCGTCGTCGTCTGCAGCGGACGGGCAGCAAGACCCAGGCTCGCCGCAGCTGCCAGGGGACGCGTCGCCGGTGCTGACGATGCAGCGCCGAAACACCATGTCGAGCGGCGGCGGCGACGACATCTATGCCAGCGAGGAGGAGGAGTTTGAGCTGAGCGCGACGCTGATCAGCTTTGACGTTGAGGCCACCGACCTGGGCGACGCCCCGCCCAATCCGTGGTCGGCCGAGCTGCGCCAGAGCACCGGCTTTGACGGCGACATGCCGGTCGGCCCCGGCCCCGGCGGCGCCGGCGATGCCGGAGGCATGGGCGGCGTCGGCGCGGCTGGCAGCGGCAGCGGCGGCGACGGTGTTGGTGGTGGTGGCGGCGGTGGCAGCGGCGACGCCGGTTTCCCGGCCAACTACGCGAATCAGGCAGCCGACGCCGGCGACGGCCTCGGCCTCGGCCTCGGCCTTGGCGGCGGCAGCGGCGGCAGCTATCCGCGTGGCCCCGGCACCATCTACACAAACAACGCGCTGACGCGGCTGCCGGCCATCGTCATGACGGAGCTGCTGACCACGGCGGCGACGTCGGTGCTGATCATGCCGCTGGAGGCACTCGTCTTTCGCCTGGCCGCCCACGCGCTGCGCCTCCGCAACGGCCTCCCCGTCGACGACCTCTACGGCCTGGGCCTGCTCGGCGCCGGCCTGTTTGCCTCCGCCGGCCACCGCCGCCTGCCGTGGATGTTTTCCCGCCAGGCCGTCGCCAACATTGTCGGCACCAACATGCTGCACATCGTCCTCGAGTCCGGCTGCTGGATGATTGTCACCGGCCTGGCCATGCTGTATCGCGGCAGCGATCCCAGCTGGAGCTTCTGGCAGCTTCTGCGCCACAAGCTCTCGCTCCGCCGCAAGACTGTCGAAAAGGATTGAGCGAGCTTGGCAGAAAAGGGGGAACGGGCGACCCCGACACATCCGGACGGAAGAACACAACCGATAAAATCAAAAAAGACAAAAAAAACAAAAAAAAGATATACCCTATTTTGGATTGGAGATTTGTACGGCAACGGAGGTACTGGAAGACGAGCCCGGGAGGACGGCAAGGGAAGCAAAAGAGCAAAAAGAAAAACATCCATCGTCAGACGCAATATGACAACGCGTATTATAAAAAGGAATGACTGGGCACCAACGAGCACCGAGGGAAAAAAAGATGTAAAATCAAAGTAACCATTAAATCATTACAAAAACATTCGATAACATCATACTCGTAGCCATCATCACATCACAGCCTCGAACAAAGGCGACTGCTTCGCTGGAAACGAGGCCGCGTCAGGCCGTCGCTCGCTTGCCCTTTTTAAGCCGCGCAGCCTTGAGCTCGTCAACGGTGTCCTTGAGAATGTCGTGCAGGTCGACGTTGCGCCGTGCCAGCAAGAGCACATCTTCGGTGCCAATGGTCGTGCGGCCAGCGTGCCGACTAAAGCTCTCGAGGTCTGTAGCAACTGATTCTGGAGGGGAGGGGGGCGAAAGGGAGGCGGACCGTTAGAGAAAGAACCTGAGAGGCCAATTCAGGCAGACAAGCGGCAGACAAGCGGCAGAAGACAGAAGCAGCAGCTGGGAGAGAAAAGACAAACCGATTTGTGTCCAGACCATGTCGGCGAGCGCTCCAATAAACTGCGGCGTGGCGTTGCGACCCTGCTTGAGGCACTCCTGGTCGGTCATCTCGCGGACGACGGACCACAGAGCGCCTTTGAGCTAGAGGCTTTGTTAGTGATTGAGGGATGAGGGGGGTTTGACGAGGGACGTTGATGCAAGCTCTGCATTTTTCTTTCGTCTCTTCGTCTTCTTTTCTTTTTGTTTGTATTGCTCTCTGCCGTCGGTCTTTCTTGCTCTTTTCCATGTCTCTGCCTTTGGTCTCCTTGTCTCAACCTACCTCCTGCTCATCCCGGTTCGAGGCCATGGTCACGGGTGCGGATGGATGACGACGTCCTGCAACGGTTCAACGGGATCTTCTTGATGAGAACAGGAGAAAGACGCGACAAGACGCGTTATTAAAGCGCTATCTCCACTGTAATAGTATGGATATGACCGGCATTTGGTGGTGCTGCGCCCTGACTAAAGCCGCAGCCAACCCTCGCTAAAAGCACGTGTAGACATACGTATTACAGCCACTCCAGACCGTTCCGACCACTAAAAAAAAAGTCTCTAGAGAAAGCTGTCCCAAAACATAAAACACAACAGAAAGACAAAAAAGACGACCGTTCATTCAACGCCTTGGGCTTCGACATCGCGCCTCACTCCTCCTCCACCGTTTCCGCCCTCGCTCTGCGCTCTCCTTGGCACTGCTCTCTTTGCGAGAACTATTGCCCCTGCAATGGCCGGCCCTGCCGACCTCGCCGCGGCTCTCGGCGGCCGCCTCGCCACCAACGTGACGACGTCCTTTGGCTCGCTGACCATCCAGCAATGGATCCGCCTCGTCGCCGTGGTCGGCGCCTATCTGCTTCTGCGGCCCTACATCATCAAGCTGGGCGGCCGCGCGCAGATGCGCCAGCACGAGGCCGACGAAAAGCAGGCTCTCGAGGAAGCGGCCGCCGTGGCTGCCGGCCGGCGCCCAGCGCTCTCGCCCAACGACTTGCGCGACGGCGTCCAACAAGCCAAAGTGTCGATCCCGGCCGACAGCGACGACGACGACAGCGACGCCGACGGGTCCTCGCCCGCCGCCGGCGCAGCAGCCGCAGCCTCCGGCGCCGACTGGGGAAAGGCGGCCCGGCGGCGGCAGCGCAAAATGCTGCGCCAGCTGCTGGCTGCCCACGAAAAGAAGCTGGCCGACGAACAGGAAGACGAGGAGGACAAGGACATACAGGAATTTCTGGTGGATGAGTAGGGGAGGCTCGGGAGGAGGTTTTGGTGGATGAGTGGAGGAGGCCCCGGAAGCGTGCCACCGTCGGAGCAAAATGGAGCAGAAACCACAGACGATGCACAAGCTTGTGTGCAAGTAATACGAGACGATTACATAGACGGCTTCTTTTTCTTTTTCCTTTTTCTTTTTTTCTTTTCTTTTTCGGTCTGTGTGGGTCGGTTTGTTTCCAAGTCGTGTCTTTTTTATCACTGACTACATTTTGTATCATCATGTTGGCGGTTGCATCATTGTTAATACAGGTTTCCTAGAAGGGTATGAATAGACTGCATGGATTCAAGGAGCATTTCAGCTGCTTTCAGCTGCTTTCAGCTGCTCACAGCCGGGGAGGTTTATGACGTACTGGACAAGTAGACAGCATGCGCCAGAGCCGAGTCTGCAGTTTCTTGCCTCCTCCCACGCGTCGCTGCACGCCGGATCGTGACGAAGGCTTCCCAGTAGCTCATTGGCTCCATGGAGTTTGCAACCATCAAGGACGACCGAACTCGGGTGCCAAACGGCAACGTGCAGCGGCTCCCACGTCCTCGCCTATGACCGAGTTGTATTTGCAGATTTCCGTCGTGGGCCGAGCAGCAGCCGCACCACCTTCACCGAGAGAGTGGCACCTCCTTTGATTCTTGTTTCAGGTTGATGTGGCTTCCCAGATACCGTAGGACCTACAAGACTTTCAATGTCCTCGGTAGTATCGCACTCTGTACTCTGCGTTTCAATGTCCTCGGTATTATCGATGTACTCTGTACTCTGTGATCAAATGTGTAGCTTCATCAAACTATGAACTCCAGCCTCTTTGCACTCTGCAAACTCTGTGAGCTCGGGCGTCTTCTGTGACCTCTGTGCTCTCTGTGTCTCTGTGTCTCTGTGTCCGAACCAAAGACGAGACTGCGTCGGTCAGCAAGCTGCTGGATTTCAACATGCCAACATCGCACCACCAACCCCAAAGGCCATCCAGAATCGCATTCCTCCGGCGGCGGCAAACAAGGACAGCATCTCGATCGCCCTGGCAGAAGCTCGGGGTTCCTTAGCAGAGCAACCCAGCCAATGAAACCACAAGGCCGTGCCATCTCGATGTCTGAGGATCCAGATCTCCGTTTCGTGCTCGAGGGCGGCCTTGATCAAAAGAAGCTCAAAAGTCCCAAAGAACACAAAACAAACAGTGCTATGAATGAAAGTTGCCGCGTCAGCCGTCATCGTGATTCGTGATACTAGGTGCGATCCTGTGGTATTATCCCTTCCGTCTTTTCTTCACCGCCCTTTAACTCACCCGACGTTGTGCACCAGCCTAGACTCACACCTCGCACTGCATTTGTACATTTGTACGTCTGTGTGCGTACGTGTTCGTGTATGTCGCCCTCACCCCCCCCCCCCCCCCCTCCTCCTCACGGGTACTGGCATGTGCCCAACATCTCGTGCACTTCACAGGCAGCCCATACGGGTCAACGGTGACGCGTGCGGTGCCCTCTCTCAGCAGCAACGCTGTTGGTCAGGAGCTACTAAAGGCTCTTCTGTACGATGGCACACGCGTAATGCAAACGCCCAAGCTGCTGGAAGCGTGCTCTTTCGTCTCATATTGTGAGGTATCTCCGCGGAGGTGTTTGGAGAGGTGGCGGGCGTGTTGCTGCCCATTTCAAGCCCTTCCAAGCCCTTCACTGGGCGAGGTCAAAGGATGGAAATGGACGGGGGTAAAACAACACCAAACCAACTATCGACGCTTCGCTAGACTTCGCTTCCTAGGCTTCATCGCGTAGAAAAAGAAAATAAAATAAAATAAAAATAAAAATCAAACAAAGGGACAAAAAACGATCAGAAATGCAACAGCAGCAGTATCAAACTTTGCAAGCTCTTGGCGTAACAGACAATGGCCAGACACCCCTTGTCAGCGGCCACACTCGAGTTCCTCGGGAGTTTCGGCGGTTTTTTCTTTTTTTTATTCCCGAGAATTGAACGTTAAAATGAAGCACAGAAAGACTGCAGAAATCCCGGGCCACGAACCAAGTCGCCTGTCTGGATGGCTCTGTCCTACCCCCGACCTGCAACTGAGAACGGCAGAGTGGAGGGGACACGAAAACGAGCCAAAACGCCACACGAGAAACAGACCACAGAGACCAGCTGGCCGAGCGGTACAGGCAGAACGAGAGTGCGCGCGCACGCTCGCGCGCGTGTTCGGCAGAAGACCAGTTTCTTTCTCGTCTGCCATAGACCGCCTCACGTCCTCTTCTTCCCAGAAGCAGCAGTGTTGTGTTGTTGTGTTATTGTTATGAAGCAAACGCAACAAGCCAGTCGAGTTCGACGTGCCCAGCCACTTCGCGCTTCGCCCACCTTTGTGTCACCGCTCCTTTGCCGTGGGCCAATGGTGATGGTTCTGCACTTTTCTGCATTATCTTGAGGGGGATAGAAGAAAAACTTAAGCCCATCAGGGCCTGCCACGCCGCGCTGACCCGCCAGAGCTGCGGCTTCCGAATATTGCCACGGACGGCTGGTGGTGTTTAAAATGCAGCCTCAGCCTCAGAGACACAGTCGGAAAAGAACTGGGGGAGGGGGGGAAGCTCTTGGAGGCAGCGAATGGCATCTGTGATATGATGGAGATATTTTGTTCTTAGACGGCGGACAAAACTTTGGACTTGTACTTGTGACGAGGCCCTAAAGTATGGATACTAAAACCCGAGCCTGCAGGAGGGGCTTCTTTTTGAAAAAAAAAAAGACAAGCTTGCTGCTCAACAAAGGTAGAAACGGTGCCCGGAAACGTCCCTTGCGCCTTCCGCTCTGATGTTGTGCTTCCCTCTTCGCAGCTTCCCTCCTGCATTCTTGGTGGCACAAAGTGCGAACAGTCTGTGAACCCCCGTCCTTAACCAAATTGCCCCGTGCATGCACAGTGCCAACCGAGCCGTGCAGAATCGCCACTGCCGTATGGGACATGGCTCTTGCAGCCCGAAAAAAATACAATATCCTATTTGGCTTGGCTGGCTGCCCACATCCTCGAAAGAGCTTCCACATCCAAGCAGCACCCGACATTTCTATACCAAAGCTCACCGAAACAGATACAAACAGAGAAACACAGGTACACAGGAACACAGGAACACAAAACACAGAAACACAGGAACACAGAACACAGAAACGCAAAAAAACACATGAACGCACGTCCTGTGCGCACGTTGTGCCAATTGCCAGACCGGCGATGAACGCAAGGGATGCTAACAGGCGATTTTTTTTTTTTTTTTTTAGACGAGAAACGAGAACAATAAAAGGAACAATCATAACTCGGAGCTTTTCCCTTCACGGATTCCGATAGCACAGCCTGGCGCTGTGGTAATGGCGACCGAATACGAGTATGGCTAGCGACGACATTTACGTGGCCAAAGGAGACAGTGAACCAAGCTGAAGCGGATGAGTGCTCGTATTTATTTCTCGTATATATAGCGAGGAATATCCATATATCAACGATTCTTACTTCGTGCATGCGAGTATGCATAAGGGAGGCACCACAAAATCGTTCTTCGGCGACAACATGCACACGAGTAATACTCGTGCAGAAGCTTGCAAAAGCTTGCCAAGCAGACGGCCAAAAACGATCAAAAACCAAGACAAGAGAGATTGTGCCCCTGCTCTTTTCTTGCCGCAGTAAGTACAAAAAGAGCGGGAGACGGGAACAAACGGTCCTTCACCACCCCCCCCCTGTCTTCTTTTCCCCCACTCCTACGAGTATGGCGCATCAACCCTCAATCAACAAAACCGACGAGCACACAACTCGCCACAGCCCCTCCTCCCTCTTCCCACTCACACCACTTAACCCAACTCACAAACGGCTTGTCCGTCTGAGAAACTCACCAACTTCAGTCCGCTTTTGGCTTGCCCAAGAGTAAGGCTGTCTCGCAGCGTTTGTTTGGCCAGTCTTGCGGGATCCGGATTCTTCTTCTCCCCACCCCCCCACCACACCCCAACAGAGTTTGAAGCCTGTACGGAGTACTCGTCACTCTCTTCTGCGTTGCTCCACTGCTCCGCCGCTGCGTCCCCTTTCCCAAGGCTGTGCCTTCAGCTTGTTCCATTTTTTTTTGTCTTTATTTTCTCTAAACTCCTCGTCGTGTTTTTGTTCAATTTCCACAAACATCTTCAACTCGCTATCAGTTTTGCTTCTTGGCGGTTTCCTAATTCTCTTCTGTTTCAGTTCTTTACCTGTGCTTGCCGCAAGATACTTCCTCCCCCCCTCTTCCTCACCATCATCAGTCTATCCATACTACGAATTTGCACTAAGCAAACGAACTCGTCGCCATCGGCAGCGCTAGCCGACCGGCGCAAGGAAAGCCTAAGTAGACGCTGTTTCTATCTCCCAAACACGCGTCGCTGCGCGCGCATACAATGATCTCTTCCACGACGCTTTAAACCCGTCTGCAAGGCCTCTCCATCAACGTCTGCTTCAATGGACAGCAGATATGCAGATGAGCGCTACTCCAGGGAGAGGTACTCTGCGACCCCTCCAACAAGCACACCTGGGCTGTGAGTATAGATGCGTGGGGAGCGATCAGGACTGGTCCGGAAGGCTGTTTCGGGGTCGGCAGGCAAACAAGCTCTGCGCTGGGAGATTGCTTACACAAATGCCTCTGTGGCTTTTAGATCCTATCGATCCGAAGACCGCACGTCCAACGACGAGGGACGTCTGCCATCTGGCGCTCGGGAACGCCAGTCAGCCGACGATGGAAAGCGGCGCAAATACCCGCCGGTGGCGTCTGTAGAGGACGAGGCCGACGCTCTGGCCAGAGAATATGACCCAAACCCTTCCAACCCTGCCGTCTTCGAGTCCAGCGAAGAGCCCAAGCACCGGGGAGATATCGACCAGACCCCCGTCATACAGGATGCTCATGCTTTTGAAAATCCCGAGAGGCGCTTCGTTCTGGTTCCACAGTCCGACGAAACGACCACCAAGAAGGATGCCACGTCTGTCCGCCGTCCCAGGCATGTCTCACGATCTAGCTCAAGTGGACGCAGCTCACAAAGCGGAAAATCCGAGTATGAGGCCAACACCTGTCGCAAGTTCACGGTTCCGCGTATCGACACCGACGCTCCCTTAGGTGGTAGGAAGTCGTTTAAAAATATTTCGGCCAGCAAAACGTCCACCTCTTCCGGGACTGAAAGGGCTGGTGCTGGTGCCGCCGCCGCCGCTGCCGCCGCCGCCGCTGCTGCCGCTGCTGGTGCTGGGGCTGCTGCCGCTGCGTCTTTGAAATCGCAGCCGACCGTCCAAAGACGACGGAGTCGCCTCGACTTGCCGCGCATAGACACAGACTTCAACGAAAGCAAGACTTCGGCCTCCCACCGGCCTCGATCTGCTTCGTTCGTCGACGGAAAGTCGGCCGACCACAGCAAATACTCCCACCGCGAGTCAGCGGAGCGCGACAACGACTTTTTGTCGCCGTCTTACACCAAGCACGCGACCAAAGGCCGAGACCGTGCTTATTTTGGATCGGATTCTGCCCATCCATCCAGCGCTCGCCCTCGTTCTGGCGATCCAAACACCCTGCCAGACAACCGGAAATCCCAGGATCGCCTTGGCAAAGATTTGTCAACGGTTGAATCCGCGACTCGACGCCGTGCCACGTCTTTCAACGGCGATGCAGAATCGCTGTCGAGGAGACCACCTCCCCGCAGATCTTCGCGCGAGCGTGCTCCGGCCAGCGCGCGCACCAGCCATGTCTCGCTCTCTCCACTGCCCAAGGCGACCCCCTCGGTATCTCCGGGTTTGCGAAGTGACAAACGGGACTCATCACTAGAGCGTGATCGGGAGCGAGAACGGGAAAGGGATCGTATGCGAGAGCGTGACCGAGACCGAGATCGAGACCGAGATCGAGACCGAGACCGAGACCGGGATCGGGATCGGGACCGGGACAGAGAGCGCGTGCGCGACCGGGAGCGTGACCGAGATTATGAGAGGGTGCGAGACCGAGACCGAGACCGAGATCGAGACCGAGATCGAGACCGGGACCGGGACCGGGACCGGGACCGGGACCGGGACCGAGACCGGGACAGAGACAGAGATTGGGAACGGCGAGATCAAGACCCTGATCGTGATCGGCAAAAGCTCAGCCGCCGCAATTCCGCAGCGACAAAGCCGCGCCGATCTACCTCTATTGTGCCTTTGGATGATGGCCAGTCGTCGGATGAAAGAACAAGGGTGAGCTCATCCGGCCTCACTACCACTACTTTGAAGAGACAATACAGCAACCGCCGCAAGGCTGCCTACAAGGACGACAAATCGTCCACTGCCAGCAGCAGCGCCAACACCGACCTCCCGAGTCAGCGCAAGTCGGGTGGCACCACTCCTCTGACCACACCAAGGGTTTCGCAGGCTCACATACCAATTGGCCCCATTGCCTTGGGCTCTTTGGCTGTGGCAAGCGAGATTCTGGGCGCGACGTCCGCCTCGCCGCCCAAAATCTCTACTTCTCGGGACGACGACAGGAGAAGGCGCGAAGACAGACGGCGCCGCTCCTTATCATCAGATGGCTCTCTTTCGCCAGACAGCCGAACAAGGCGCTCAGCTGCCGATGGGGAACGACCAAGAGGCCCCCGACTACGCGGCCGCCAAGCCAACGTTGTCCACAACCCCAGCGTTGTATCGGAGCCACAACTGGGTTTGCAGCAACAGATGCCGCCACCACCATTGCGGGCAGCGGCATTGCCCAAGCCCATTCCACATGCGAGTCCTCTGCCCAGTCTCAATTCTGTGTCCTCGTCTTCGAGTTCGCTGCCGATGCGATCTGGCTCTGTGAGAAACGGCGAAGGAAGAAGCTATGAGCGGAGGAGATCTCCTGGGGATTCGCTACGGCCTCGTCATCCGCCGCCGTCATCCGTCAACCCGGCACGGTTATCTGGAGTCTTTGGGTACAGCTCCAATATGTCTCAGCCAATGCAAGCGCCGCCGGCGTTCTACATCGACCTGTCTGGCCACCCAGGGCAGCCTGTTGACCAGTTCCCAGGCCGCGCCGTCGCAAGGGGGCCGCCGCTTGTTGATGGGAGCCGACCGGCTGGGATGCCGGCGGAGAGATCGACGGAGAGAACATCGCAGCGCGCTCTGGTCCCGACGTATGGGCGCCATGCTGAAGATATCAGCCTCGGCAAGGCGCCAGGGCTGCCAGAGTGCCCGCGACAGTTCTTCAGCTCCGATTACTATGACTGGCGTGTGCTTACTCCCTTCCCGGATTTTTACATCTGCCCGACATGCTACGACGCTGCATTTTCCAGGAGTCCGTATGCCGGAGAGTTTGTGCCGGCACCGCTGTACAACCGCACTGTCAGAGTCCGTTGTACCTTTGGCTCGCTGCATTGGTACAAGGCTGCTCTTTTCCTCAACAACAAGCTGCAACTGCCGTCCCTGACCATACTGAGGTCCATGTTTGAAAGGGACGAGCAGCTGCGGGACCACTGCTACGGCCCACGGCCGGCGACAGGCGGCTGGTACACGATCCAAGATCCAGCTACGGGGAATCCCATGCCTGACTTTTCAGTGTGCAGGCAGTGCGTGACCGCCATCGGAGTGCTTTTCCCCAAAGTGGTAGATATTTTCCGCCGGATTTACGTGCACGGTAGCGAGTTGACTGACGTGTGCGCCATGTACTACGAGCCCGACCGCACGCGGCTGTGGCGGTACTTGGATGTTCTGGAAACGGCCAACGAGGCTGCACGCGCGACGCGATCGCCGCCCGATGTCGAGCGCATAATCAATGATTTGCTGGACATTACATATACCAAGGAATGCCGGCGCGACGAGCCGGTTCCGGGGCGCAAGTGGTACTGGATGCGGTCGCTGCCGGAGCTCATTGTCTGCGAGGCGTGCTTCGACGAGTTTGTGTATCCACAGGTCAATAACTTCCCGGCCGTTGCAGGTGATTTTTACAAAAGCCCCAAGGAGCTTCCCCTGGCGGCTTGCCACCTGTACTCGCCACGCATGCGCGACATCTTTCTTCAGGCGTGCCAGACAAACAACAAGGCCTTTTTGAAGCAGAAGCTCATCGAGCGGACGAAGATAGCAACGGAAATTACGGATCGTCTAAATCGCCTACCTCCAGCGCCAACCGCAGGTGAAGACGTCGAAAGCGACAGGCTCATGGAAGAGTGGAAGATGTGGGAATGAAGGGTGTGAGAGTGTGCATTTTTTGGTTTTTTTTGCTGCATGGGGAGAAATGGTTAAATAAAGACCAAAGAGGGGGAGCAACGATGATTTTGGATGCCAGGTCCATTTGGCTATAGAAGCATAATCCGTGGATTTTTGAATTTTTGAATTTTTTGAATTTTTTGAACCCTTTTTTTTTTACTCTCTTTATTCTATATCTTGGGATAAAAGTCTTTTTGTGCAACTTTATTCTCGCCGCGACATGTTTTGTTTTTGGAAGTGCTCTGACGCGGAGAAGACGGGCGTTGATTGCGCAAGGCAATACGCAATACGGTTTTCTTTTGGCAGTCTGAATCCCAGACCTTCCTTACCTCCCTGCAAAGGAGACGGAAGAGAGAGTTGGCCCAGCTTGCAGCGGGGTTTTAGACGTGCCGGCACCTAATGATTGATGGAGACAGACGACGAATAGAATGGCGAGCTCTAAGAAGCCCGCAAATCAGCCGACAGCCTGCAATGGCCTATCCGGGGCTCTCCCCTTTTGTGATATACTCGTACTGTTGCGCCTTGTTAGCATTCCACCATTGCAGTGCAGGCAGAGAAGAAAAGTGGGCGTCTAAGGCAAAGAAAGAGGAGATGCAAATCGGGAGGGGGGGGGTGGGCGTGGACCTTACATTACACCAGCCTTGATCAGCCTCCACAGAGTTTGTATATCTTTTATATTTTGGGGGCCTTTGTCGTTGTGACTTGGATGACAGCACGCCGTTTCACAGCAGATAACTTTGCACGGCCAAAACCAACACGAACACGGACGTATACAAAGCTGAGCAAAAAAGACCTTTCCCCCCCCCCTTTTTTTTTTTTTTTAAAAAAAAAAAAAAAAAGAGGCGTTTTCGTCACCGACTGGGACGGTCGATATGAGGTACACGGCCACTGTCTGCTCGGCGGCACTGCTTGGCTGGCCGGCGCTGGCGGCCGTTTTGCGTGTGGGCAGCACCTGCACGGTGACGCCGCTGAGTGCGGCGGCCGGTTCACAGCGCCGTGGATCGCTGGCTGTGGCTGGGCCGGTTGCCATCGCCAGCGGCGGCCAGGAGAAGGCGGCGGCAGCCGAGAAGCGCCCGAACGAGACGACGGGGTTTCAGACCGAGCTGTACCCACGGCCAGAGCCAGGCAGCGACGCGGCACAGCACTACGACCGAAAAGCAGCAGCGGCGAGAGCAGAGGAGAAGGAGGAGGAGGAGGCGAGGGCGAGGGCGAGGGCGAGACAGCAAAGCGAATGGGCCGAGGAGGCGGCAGCAGTCGACGACACGCCGCAGATCCTAGACGCGTTCCGGCAGTGCGGGCAGGACGGGCGCATCGTGTTTAGCGAGGGCACGTACCACATCCGGCAGGTGATGAACACGACGGGGCTGCGCAACTGCGACATTGACGTGCTGGGCACGTTTGAGTGGAGCGGCGACAACATCCAGTACTGGCTGTCGCACAGCTTCTCGGTGGTGTATGCGGGCCGGTCGACGGCGTGGCTGCTGGGCGGCACCAACATCAGCATACGCGGCCACGGGCGGGCGCTCTTCAACGGCAACGGCCAGGTCTGGATCGACCAGAACCGCGACGCCAGCAACCAGAACGGCCGGCCCATCAGCCTGACGGTGTGGCACGGCACCAACGTCTTCATCGACGGCATCTCCTGGCGCATGGCCCAGTTCTGGCACACCTTTGTGGCCCACAGCCAGAACGTCACCATGACGAACCTGGACATGAACACGTTCAGCGCCTCCAGCTACAAGGCCGTCAACACCGACGGCACCGACACCTGGAACTCGCGCGACATTGTCATTGCCAACTGGACCGTCAAGTGCGGCGATGTGAGTTTTGCTGGGGGGGGGGGGGGGCGGCGCTGGGGGGGTGCGCTGGGAAAGAGCGCTCGAAGGGCTGCGCTGCCTGGTTCAGTCTTCTTTTCCAGTGCACTGACTCTTTTCCAGGACTGCATTTCCATCAAGGGCAACAGCACCAATGTCCACGTGTCGAATGTCGTTTGCTGTGAGTACAGTCCCCGATCGTCCCATTCTCTCTCTCTCTCTCTCTCTCTCTCTCTCTCTCTCTCTCTCTTCCCCCTTCTCGGTCCCCCTCTAACGAACAAAGACGAATCTGGCTGTGCCTGCATCGGCTCGGTCGGCTCCAACGCGGCCCAGCCCGACTACGTGGACAACGTCTGGTTTGAGAACATCACGTGCCACCACTCGTCCAATGCGGCCTGGATCAAGGCCTATGCCGGCACGGGTCACGTGCGCAACGTCACGTTCAAGGACATTGTCGTCGACCAGGTCGACCAGCCGATCTACGTCACGTCGTGCATCTACTCCAACAACGGCTGCGACAGCTCGCGCTTCGCTATCTCCGACATTACGTGGAAAAACGTCAGCGGCACCGCCCGCTACAACGTCGCCGCCGGCATCCACTGCTCGGCGGCCACGCCCTGCACCGGCTTCCACTTTGAAGACATCAACATCAAAGCCTCCGACGGCGGCGCAGCCAAAGCCCTCTGCTCCAACATCCAGAACCAGGCCGCGTCGGGCCTGAAATGCACCGGCACCTGTCCGGCGGGCTGGCCGCAGCAGCTGAAAGGAAACCGGTGAAGTACGAGTATGGATAAGAGCGAAAGAGCACGTGATGTAAATAAAAGTCTTACCAAAAAATTCTATCCATATGTACGAGTAGCCCTTGACCACGTGACTAGAGCAAAAAGCGGGCCAGCGTAATTGATTGGGACTAGCGCCTCTCGTTTTTTTGTGCTGGTTAGGGCTCCACCCCACGAGTGCTCTAGGGCAAAAATCGGGCAGAAGTGTGGCAGCATAGGCAAAAAAAAAATATTTGGAAGGATTTTAATTCGGTGACACTGCAACGATCATCTCGACACGCACCTCCCAGTCCTTGACGAAGCACCTCTGGAGTCGACGTCAACAAAAGACGTACGTATATCGGGTTTGCGGAAACGTCAGCCAGCTTTTTTTCTTTTGCTTTTCTGTTTTGTGGTTGCTCTCGCATCAAGTTTTCTAACTCGAAAAAAGCCTTGAAAATAAGGAAGCAGAAGTCGAACGATTGACGACGACGAGCAAAGAAAAACACAGCAAAAATGTCTTCCCGACCGACCGTGACGATCCACGGCGCTGATGGCAAGCCCACCAGTGCGACGCACCCGATTCCGGCGGTGTTTCTGAGCCCGATCCGGCCCGACATTGTGCAGCAGGTGCACACGGGCATGGCCAAGAACAAGCGCCAGCCGTATGCGGTGAGCGAAAAGGCCGGCCACCAGACGTCGGCCGAGTCGTGGGGCACGGGCCGTGCGGTTGCGCGTATCCCGCGTGTGTCGGGCGGCGGCACCCACCGGGCCGGCCAGGCTGCGTTTGGCAACATGTGCCGGTCCGGCCGCATGTTTGCGCCGACCAAGATCTGGCGCAAGTGGCACGTCAAGGTCAACCAGGGCCAGAAGTGAGTTTATCTGTGGCGGTGTCGGGTGCTGGGTGTGCATGTTGGACATATGCCAGATTCTGTGTGGCGGCATAGGGTGCTGGTGCTGGTGCTGTATCCAGATTCTAACCCGGACAGGCGATTTGCAACGGCATCGGCAGTTGCGGCGTCGGCAGTGGCTCCGCTGCTGCTGGCGCGCGGACACAAGGTGTCGACGATTCCGGAGGTGCCGCTGGTGGTGGACTCGGCGGCGTTTTCGGCAGCCAGCAAGACGGCGGCGGCGGAGAGCCTGCTGCGGGCGGTGGGAGCCGGGCCGGACGTGGACAAGGTCAAGAACACGAAGAAGCTGCGGGCGGGCAAGGGCAAGCTGCGGGGCCGGCGGTTCCGGCAGCGGCGTGGCCCGCTGGTGATCTACGACCCCGAGGTCGACGGCAAGGAGCTCGTGCGCGGGTTCCGCAACATTCCCGGCGTGGAGACGTCGCCGGTGTACGCCCTCAACCTGCTGCAGCTGGCGCCCGGCGGCCACCTCGGCCGCTTCGTCGTCTGGACGTCCGCCGCCTTTGCCGCCCTCGACAAGATCTACGGCTCCACCACGGCGCCGTCCGCCCTCAAGAAGGACTACCTGCTGCCGGCCAACATCGTCGCCCAGGCCGACCTGACCCGCCTCATCAACAGCAGCGAGATCCAGAGCGTGCTGCGCGCCCCCAAGGGCGACGCCCGCACCCGCCGCAGCGCCGTGCTCAAGAAGAACCCGCTGCGCAACAAGCAGGTCCTGCTGCGCCTCAACCCCTACGCCGCCGTCTTCGCCAAGGAGAAGATCGGCCAGCAGAAGACCAGCGACGACAAGGCCGAGGCCCTGCCCGCCAAGTTCAAGACCCTGCTGCACGAGTTATAAGCCGAGCTGTTGCTGGAGCAAAAATGGGAGGGTTGCGGAGGGGGAGGGAAATATGGTTTCTGTCTACCGGAGGTTGCGCGCATGGAATACAATGGATTTCGTCGATTGCTTCTGTTAAAGTGATCTTGCTGCTTTTTTCAAATGCAAAAAATATCATCTGACTACGGATGAGGGCACTGTGAAAGCACTGTGAAAGCACCGTGACAGCACTGTAATAGCCAAAGAACGAAAGCATCATTAAAAGCATTTTTTTAATTCTACTATGCGAGTGTAGATGCGCTCTTTACAGATTCAGCATTCATAGACAATGTGCGGGTAATAATCAATGGGCTAGGTGCCAGGGGCTGCAATTCGTCATCTGCAGCGGCGATGGTGAGATTGGCATTTATCGGTGGCGCAACCGCTATTACACAGCAACGTTTCTGATAGGCAATCCCCTCTTTTGAGACGACACTTGGTCGCGCATTTCCAACTTGATTTTTCATGTCTTTTGATTCTAGGCCATCAAGCAAAACAGTTCCGTCAAATAAGGTTAAAAATAAAGCTCATAAACGAAAAAGAAAGACAACAGCACATTGGTCATAAGTCCCTTCATATATCCAATCAAGAAAAACACACAGGATTTGTTCATCCGTCCATTCGTCACTTTGCAAGACAGCTGTCCGAGTCGACTCTCCTCATTGACTCAGTAAAGAAGTCTAATCTTTGGCGGCTGGCACACGGCTGCCATGATGTCTCACACATCACTTTGTCGATCTGTTGGCTCCATCTTTGTTGGCCAAGCTCAGCCTTGACGACTCTCCTTCCGGCTCTCCTTTCAAAGCCCTCGGCCTGACAAGCGGCGCGGCCTCGCCTAGCAGCCCATCCACATGCCGAGGTTGCCACGCTCGCCCTCGCCGGCGCCAGCATCAGCCATTGTGGCGGGCGCGTTGCGGAGAATGTTTTCCATGTCCTTGACGCGCTTGATCTTCCAGAAGGCGTGAATGCCGGCAACGAGGCGATGCGAGCAGGCGACGACGTTCTCGTTGGACTCGGCCGCAAAGCACAGGCGGATATAGGCCCAGCCGACAGAGTCGCGGATGGCGTCGGTCGCGCTGAACATGGCGCCGGGACTCGTCACCACAAGCCAGGGCTTGTTGCAAAGGAACAACAGCAGCGCCATGGACATGGCCGGGCCGTCCAGGAAAGCCGGGCCGTCTTCATCGCCGTCTTCATCGCCATCTTCGTCTCTCGCCGCCATCCACAGCGGGTGCGCCTCAAAGTGCATGCGCACCCAGACAAACATGCCGCCGCGTGGCCAATCGAACGAGTACAGCTGTGTCTTGGTGATGACTCTCCAGTCGGCATCGCTCGACCGCACCGGCGTGCCCTGCTTGAACTGGAAGCAGCCTTCGTCCAGAATGGTGCACATGCGGTTCATGCGCCGTTCGTACTCGCCTCGCAGCCCCTCCAGCCAGCGCACCCAGCCGTCCATCTGCCAGCCGGAAAAGGCAGCTGTCGTGTCCTTGTTGGCCGTCGGGCTGCCTCGGAATCCGCGCAGCAGGCCCAGGCCCAGGCCCGAGCTGCCGTCGCCTTCGCCAGCAGCCAATGCAGAGCTGGGCGGCGGAAGCTGGCCCATGACGAGTTCGGAAATGAGCGACTGCACAAAGCCCGACGGCTGCTGCGTATTGGTCTCGGTAATGCGCGTGAGCCGCTCGATCAGAGCCGGCTGGGCCGTGATCCAGCCCAGGCGGCAGCCCGGCGCCACCGTCTTGGAAAATGTGTCCAGACGGACGACGCGGCCGTCGACGTCGAAGTGGAGGAACGACGGCACCAGCGAGTCCAAAAACGCATAGCCGGATGACTTGCGCGTGCCAACACGGCCGGCTGGCGACGGCGCCGGCGTCAACGCAGGCTCCGGCAGACCGCGCGAGGCCGCTTCGGCAGCGGCAGCCGTCGGGAACTGCAGATACCAGTAGGGGTCGTCTTCCACGATGATGACATCGAAACGGCTGCACACGTCATATATCTGCTGGCGGCGCTCCACGCTAAGCACAATGCCCGTGGGGTTGTGGCCCATCCTGTGCAAGTTAGTGGGAGAGAGAGAGAGAGGGAGAGAAAGAGAGAGAGAGAGGGAGAGAAAGAGAGAGAGAGAGGGAGAGAAAGAGAGAGAGAGAGAGAGAGAGAGCTTGTGGGCGAGAACGTTCAAACATACGTCACTGTGTACATGATGTGCGGCCGACGCCCCGCAGAATCGTCCCAGTTGGCCAGGACGTCCTCAAGGCTGCCCGGGCCGTAGGGCAGCATGCCTGCCTCGTCGGCCTTGACCGGCACGATCTGCATGCCTTTGGGCGTGACCTGAGATATGACGTTGCCATACACAAACGTCTCGCACAGCAGGCCGGGCCGTTCGCGCACATCGCGCGTCTCGTTCCAGTCGTCGACAAAGAGGTCGAGCGTCTTGGCAAAGCCGTCGGTTGAGCCGACGGTCAGCAACACGTCCGGCCCGCCGCGGTACGGCACGTTCGGGTGCAGGTGCTCCACGGTAAACTTGCGAACCCACGACAGCAGCGGCGGGTAGCCTTCGGCCGTGCCGTACTGCAGTGCCGAGGCAAGGTCGATCTTCTTATCCGGTGGCGGTGCTGGCTCGCCCGGCACGCTTTCGGGCGCCGCCTTGGGGACGGTGAGGTGCATCGGCGCCATGCGGTCGGCCGGCTGCTGATGTGCGGACACGCGCAGACTCGACATTGCCGCTGCCACACTCCTGTCTGTGCTGCCCTTGTTCGCAGGTGCCTGCGTTTGTGTCGGCGTCGGCGTCGGCGTCCAGCGCTCTGGCTTGGCAATCTGGGCTTCGAGCGTGTCGTAGGGGAAAAAGGAAACATTAGGCAAGCCTGCCAATGGTCAGAGTCACAGAAGCCAGCGAAAGAAAAAAAGAAACGAAAGGAAAGCCTGCCGGGGAAAGGTATGACGATAAGGAGGAGCGAAAGCAACAGAAGGCAAAAAAAAAAAAAAAAAAAAAAAAAAAAAAAAAAAAAAAAAAAAAAAAAAAAAAAAAAAAAAAAAAATCGACAAAGGGAAAACCCACCACCTGCAAGATTGCCGGCTCCCGGAATCGCAAAAAACTTATAGTACTTCTTCATGATGCTGGGCGCCCGCATATTTGTCTTGGCCGAGTACAGATGCGTCAGGTCCATGGGAGGAGGCTTTGATACGGCAGAAGCGGCTGCCACAGGAATCTGAGGAGCATCCCCGTCCATGTCGTCGGACTGCGTCAGCAGCGACGAAGCCAGCGGCGGCAACGAAGACAATGACGGCGACAACGACGGCGGACCGGTGCCATCATGCTGATGACCGACAGGGTCCAGATCGACAGAAGAATCCATGTCCATCCGAGGAAGTTGACACTGCTATCACGACGATTGTTCGGAGCGACCTGATGTGTGTGTATAGCCTGTTATTTTTGATGCTTTCTTTCGCTCGTGAGTTGTGCAGCGTGAATGAATTCTTGTTGCGTTGCTTTGTGTCGGTTGATTGTGTCAATTGATTGTGTCATTTGAATTCTGTGTGGGATTTGAATGTTTTGTGTCTTGTTCTGGGCATCAATGCCCACCGTTCTTGCCGTCTTACGTCCCCTTTACGTACTGATAAGAGAGGCAATAGGTTGAATTTCTAATCTTCAATGACAAAAGGCTTCCAACCAAAGCGGAACCCTCCTACCCAACAGTCGCTCTTGCCTATTTCGTTCTCGCCTGTCCCGTCTACTGCTTGGCGTGGGACTTCATGTTTTTCTGCCCCTGTATCTCCGTTTCGGACATATCCATACTAATCACTATTGGTAATCTGCAGATGTCGCCCCAAAGGCGCAGAAGTTACCCTCCAATCAGCGAAGCCATATTCTATACGGAGTACATACATACGGAATACTAATACGAGTAATACGAAGGAACATGTGGCTTAGGCTGTGGCTTGACAGCTAATTATTAACACTAACAACATACGAGTACTATTCGCCATACGACTACTGTTGAAATTGGCATTCATATACCCGTTAACCAAGTGTTGTAGTTAACGGAGGTCTTCGTTTTTGCACACTTGGTGTAATGGCTTTTGTGACAACTACTCCTACGCACAGGTTGGCGATCAAAAAGATGCTTGCAAATGTCTTTCTGTTGAAATACAGTTTATATACCCGTTAACTAAGTGTTGTAGTTAACGGAGGTCTTCGTTTTTGCACACTTGGTGTAATGGCTTTTGTGACACTTTCGTGTCGCAACTCCTCCATCAAGACCCAAAGTAGAATTGGCAAAGAAGACGGCAACATAAATCCTTCCGACGCGAGCCAAGAGTTTCCATTGTGCTGCGATATTATGTCGTAGTTCTAGTTTATTATATGCCTTGAGGTGGAAGATAGTAGTTCAAATCATGATTCTCTCTCCTGGCTAAAGTCGCTATTGCGATGCACGATTCGCGTCCCCGTTGGCGCCCTTGGCCTCTTCCTTGGCCCCGGCCTCGGCCTCGGCCTCATAGACGAAGCCCAGCTCCTCCAGCGTCGTCGCCTTGCGTCCCGTCGTTTCAAACTTGCTCTTGGCCTGCCAGGCAATGGACCGCTCCCACAGCTGCTCGGGCCCCCATCGCGGCGGCTCTTTGCCGGCGGCGCCCTTGCCGTGCATGATGCGCGCGTAGGTTTCGTTGATGAAGATGCCGTCGTCGATGGGGCCCAGCCAGGTGTGCTGCTTGGACGGGCCCTTGGCCGCCTCTTCCGAGCGCATGTCGGCGGCCGACGGCAGCGGCAGCGCGTTGGCCCACACGCGGGCCACCAGGGCCGACTGGGTCTCGGCGACCGGCAGGGGCGCCACTTTTTTGAGCAGGCCGACAAACGCCAGCGTCGGGTGGCTGATGAGGAAGATGTCCTGGTAGAGGCCGAGGATCTCCTTGCCGTCGTCGGGCAGCAGCCGCTCGCCGGGCAGGTGTCTGGGTGGTGGTGTTGCTGCCTTTGTTTCTGCCTTTGTTTCTTCGTCTGCCTGCTCTGCCGCAACGGGCGGCGGCGCCTCTGGCTCGAGAAAGGGCAGCGTGTACAGGTAGCCGGTGCAGTAGACGACGGCGTCGACGTCGCGCTCGATGCGGCCGTCGGCGAAGCGCAGGCCGCGCTCGGCCGGCAGAAACTCGGCAATCTCGGGCACCTCCTCGCAGCGGGCGGCCAGCGGCTCGAAGAGAAAGGCCGGCTTGACCGGGTGGTGGCCCGACAGCAGCAGCGGCCGCTGGCTCACGGCCTGGATCTGCGACGCCACGTCGACGCCCGACGCCGCATTGCCCACCACCACGACCTTTTTGCCGGCAAAGGCCGCCGCCCGCCGGTAGCGCCGCGCATGCATCACCACCCCCGGATGGGCCGCGTCGAACTCGCGCAGACCGGGCACGTCCGGCACAAACGGCACGTCAAAGTGGCCCGACGCAACCACCACCGCGTCAAACGTCTCCACGCTCCTCCTCCCGTCTGTCGTGCTCGCCGTGTGCACCTCCCAGCGGTCGCCGGCGTTGTTGGCGCTGGCGATTCCGTTGGCGGCCCCGTTGGCGGCCCCGTTGGCGGCCCCGTTCGCGCCCTGCACCAGACGCACGTCCTCAACCACGGTGCAGAAGCGGATCAAGCTGCGCACGTCCTCGGAGTAGCGTACCAGGTACTCTTGCACGACCTGGCGCGGCGGAAACAGACGCAGCTCCGCTCCGGCCGGCACCGCAGCCGCAAACGAAAGGTCCGAGTAGCGCATGATCGAGTGCGGCAGGTTCGTCCGCAGCTCGTCGTACATGGGCGACGGAAATACAGGAGCGCGGGCCGGACTGCTGCTGCCGCTGCCGCTGCCGCTGCCGCCCGGCCGGATCGGCGGGTCCGGCGGACAGTATGCGCTCAGCTGCGGAACATGCTCAAACGGCGTCGGCTCGGCGCTGTAGTTCCACACGCCGCCCACCTCCGACCGCTGCTCAAACACGACGATGTGCTCAAAGGCGCCCTGGCCCTGCAGATACTTGGCCGCCGCAAGACCAGACGGCCCCGCCCCAATGATGGCTATGCTGCGCACCGAGAATGCCGGCGATTGGGCCATGGCGGTCGCTCTCGCTGAACGCTCGTTTTGTGTTGTCGTCTTTGTGTTTTGATTTCCGCTGTTGAAGCGAAACTCGGAGAAGAACTCGGAAGAGAGCAAAGACAGCAAAGACAGCAAAACCAAAAGACAAGCAAAGACAAAAGGCCAAACAAATCGCAACAAAAAAGACGAAGCAAAAAGGACAGAAAAAAATCAGGCTATTATTTCCGGCCCTGAGGACGGATCATGCCGCGAAAGCAACATTGTCCCACGACAAGGGGATGGACACGACCCCGATACTCGGGTACTTATCACGTCCAAAAAGCAAACTATCTGGCTCAGGCGCAAATAGCACGTCGGAGCTGTAGGATGGCGCGATTCTATGACGGCGGCTTAGGAAACTGCAGCCGAATCTTTCCATGCATTCAAGAATGACTAAGCGGATGCAATCGCAAAATTGTCCTGCGTGTGCCACAGCCTTACGGAGGACGAAGCACATGGGCGCGTCATGGGCGCTGCATTGCTACAGGCGTTCAGTTGTATTCCCACAACGTGCCTTGTGCTGAACGGCGCGCGCTCCCAACCAACAGAGCTCTTCCAGCCATCACGCAATGTCGCATCGCCGTAAAAGCAGCTGATTTGCTGAGCGGGGGTCGTCGGGCTTTTCTTTTGATCGTCCAAGGCTTTTACCCTAGCCTAGATAATGGTTTGGGGAGGGTCGTTCCTGATCTCTACAAAGTATTATCACTCCTAGTTGGCTCGACCGGATTTGGCATTATTTTACCACTTGAGCTCTTTCCCTTTCCAGCCTTTGTTGATTTTGCCATTGTGCTTGCTGAACTGGCTCAGGCCTTTTGGCTTGGACAGTCACCGCTTACCCTATTGGCACTAGCGCCATGGCGCGCTCTTGCTCCTCTGAGCTTTGCTTTTTGTTTCACGCAAAATGTCACCAAGCTGCTGCAGGTCACCTGCCACTTGCCACTCACTTAAACAAAGTCATCTTGTTCTTGAACCAAACAGCTTTTCCGCCTTGCTCGCAATTCTGTCAAATGGCCCACCACCTTTCCGGGTAGCGCGACCTCGCATCCTTTCTTCGTTTTCTCTTTTCTTTAATTTCTTTGTTTACCTGATTCTTTTTTTATTGTTGTTGTTTTAGCGAGAGGTTGGTGATGTAAAGCAAAAAGGTGCCTGTTTTTTTTTTTTTTTCTTGTCTCTTTTGTTGGATCGTCTAGTCAACAGAGTTCGCTCTCGCTTGTCGGCTCCTGTCATATTCAACGAGAGACGCGGCGCAGCCAGACTGGAAAGACGCGAAACGCCCGTTTTTGTTCTTCCCCCGGCCGGTAGATATGGCCGCAAACGGCGCTGATTCCGGCGACGGCCGTGGTGGCAGCGTCGGAGCCGGAGCCGAAGTCGAAGCCGGAGTCGGTGAAAAGCCGTCGTCAGCTGTCCCGGTCGACCTTGCTACCGCTATTGCCACGCCGATCGCCGAGCTCCGCCCCGACCTGAGCGACGCGCAATCGCGCGCCGTCCGTGGCGAAGTTACCATTGTGTGGCCTTACAATTCTGTCAAGCACTCGCTGGCGTTTTTGCTGGCCGAAGCCGATGTGCGTCGGCGTCGCGCCAAGGGCCAGATCCGCGTCCAGCTCGACGGGCCGAGCGCCATCGCCGTCGCCGCCTGCGGCCTGGGCGGCGGCGACTCCGTGTGTCTCAGCCTCGCCGGCGCCAGCTGGTCGCCCGACGCGTCGGCCCTCCGTCTGCCGGCCGAATCGCGGGTCGAGTGGCAGCTGAATTACTCCTGCAAACTGGTGCTCGACGCAACCATCGGCGACGCCCAGAACGTCCACCACATTCGTGTCGACGAAGCCCCAGCCTCAGCCGAGCCCGATCACGCCGCCGCCACTACCACCGACACCGCCGCCGACGATGTCCAGACAGCAACACAGGAGACGGCCGGCTTGGCATCCCCTTCTCTCGCCGCCTTCTCGTCTCAGACCTCGATCCCCGACTTTGCCAGCAGCAACCCCCGCCACCACGACCTCCTCCACCCATCGTCGCCTCTGCACCATGCAAGCGCCGCCTACGCCGACGAATATGCATCGCCAGCCTTCATCAAGCGCGCCCGCATCTCCTTTGGCTCTCTGTTCGAGCCCGGCTTCGACATATTCGAGGAGGACGGCGGCATTCGTGGCCGAGGCCGCAAGAAGCCACGCTTTTCGCGCCCCAGCCACGCCTGGCGCTATAGCAGCCGGTCAGTCAGTCCGGAGCCCGAGCCCGAACCCGAACCCGAACCCGAACAGGAACACGAAAACGAGTCGGCGTCGGATGCGTCTGACGAACCAAACGCCGCCCGCGATGCCACTGAGAGCCGAACCCAAGGGAGGACAGCAGCTCGCGAAGCAAATGGCATATCAGCATCGGCGCCAGGAACACCAACAGCACCAGAAAACGCACCAGGAACGGCATCAGCACCCGTAGCAACGCCTGCATCAGCATTGGCTCTAACTCCAGCCCCGGCCCCAGCACTTGGCAGTTCTCCACCCAGACCTGAGATGCGAGACAGTGCCTGTCAGACGGCTGACGCTGAGATTGAGATGGCCGACGAGGCGGTTACAACACCACAGACACAACCACAGTCCGTTCGACCTGATGACTCCGCAGAGAGAACTGCTGCGCCCCCACATTCATCGACTCCTCCGCCGCAACCCGCCACTCGCCGGGACATCTCCGTTGAGCCGGCTGCTTCTTCGGCTGCTTCTGCTTCTTTGCCGCCTCCCCCTCCGCCTCCTACTGCTCCTCCTCCTCCTTCATCTTCTCTTGCCCCCTCATTTATGTCTTCCTCTTTTCTTCCCCCAGCGTCTATGCACCGCAACGAGGCGCCCAAGCCTGTCACTGACTCCTTGTTTTCACCCTCCCTCTTTGGCACTGCGTCAGGCTCAGGTGCCGGTCGGAGTGTTACAGCTGCGTCCCCGTTTGGATCAGGGTTCTACCCCCCAGACCCCCCAGAAGATCCCGTGGCCGAAACCATGGGGCTTGCTGTTTTTAACGGCTCCTTTATCCGAGATCAGGTTGGCTTCTCTTTTGGACAACAACACGATGACCACGATGACCACGATCAACACGATCGCGATCAAGCCCGCAAAGACTACCAACGGCTTTTGGAATCGGAACGCTTTATTCGTGAGGCGGACGCTTCTTTCGCATCGTTATACCAAGACCCAGCATCGCTCCCGCAGCATCGCCACGAGCACACCGCTTCGGCTGCGCTTTCCCAGCACGCGCTGCCGGAGTCGCTGCACGACGAGGCTGCCGATACTGACACGGTTTATCCAGACCCACAGGCACTGCTGCAGCCGACAAACTATGCCTTCCAGGCTTTGTCCTCTGAGCACGCCGGTGCGGGAAGAGGCGACGGCACCAGCCGCAGCACCAGCCTCTGGCCTGCCAGTTCCGACGAAGCTCGAGGCCGCAATCGTGTGGGCAATCAGCGCTTGCCGCTTGGCTCGGTGGCAGAGAGCCCGGCCACATCATCCCACCACGGCGAAGATGATGCTGATGCCGCGGAGGAAGAAGTTACCGATCTGCCTCGGGAGGTGGACGACTACGGTTGTGACGCCAGACGCTACCAAAACGAGGAAGAAGAGAGAATGGTCGGCATGGTTGATGACAGGTCGTCTTCGGCGTCTGTGGAGGAGGTGTCCGATGGGTCAGAACGTGGTTATGGTGCCGAGCAGGAAGCCGGAAAGGGAGACGAAAAGGGGACAGAAACCGAAGACGGCGAGGAAGAAGAGGAGGACGACGATGCCAGTGATGAGAGTGGCGATGAGATCGCGCATATCGCTCCCGACGACCCAGGTGACGGCGACGGCCCCGAACGACCTGGCGATGACTATGACATGAGGAACTATGCGGATGTTGATGACGATATAGAAGATGACGGTATAGTGCGAGAAGGCGGGGCTGTCGTGTTTGAAGATGGTGAGGAAAACGAAGAGGACGGGGACGAAGACGAACAAGGGGAGGAAGAGGCGGAGGAAGACGAACAAGAGGGGACCGAAGAAGTCGGCGCTGAAGATGGCGAAACGTGGTCCGACGAGGATGCCGATGCCGAAGACGATGATGGCCATCCAGTGTCACGTCAGACGGCGGCCGAGGAAAGCTATGACGAAGACGATAATGAGGACGAGGAGGACGAGGAGGGCGAGGAGGATGAAGAGGACGAAGGTATGGAGGAAGATGAAGACGAAGACAGGTCCAGTTATGACAGCGAAGAATACGACGACGAAATGGAGGAGGAGGAGGAGGAAGGGTGGCAACAGTCCTCGTTCCGCCGGCCGCAGATGCACGGGTCACAACAACCGAAGGAGGCTGTGGTGATCGATTTGCTTTCGGACTCGGATGATGAAGATGATCAACCATCGTCATCGGCGCAGCCACCACCGCCGCCGCCGCCGCCGCCCAAGCCGAGGTCCTTGAAGGAAACGCCAATACCACCTCCGGTTATACCGGCTGCCGCCATGAGAGCAAGAAGTATAACGCCAGAGAAGCAGTCGCAAACTCCAGAGAAGCAGTCGCAAACTCCAGAGAAGCCGCCGCAAACTCCAGAGAAGCCGTTGCAAGCTCCAGAGGCTCTGCAGTCATCCCAAGCCGTCTCGAAAACTGCACCATCTTCAGAGACGCGAGCGGAAGTTGATTCCTCGACATTGAACACCGCAAACGAGGAATCTCCTGTTGGCGGTGGACGGGAAAGCGAGTCAAAAGTCGAGGAAGGGCCGCGAGGGGAGATAGAGCCAGACTCGGAGGCTGGGTCAGTAAAACAACCGGTGCAGGAATTCGAACCGCGGCAAGAACCAGAAACCATTGAGAAGCCTGAACCGCAAGATCAGCCACAGACTCCGACAACGCAGGAGCCGCTACAAAAAGTGCCACAGGAATTGCCAGAGAAACCGCAAAGCCCGTTGCAAAAATCACCGCTGGAGCACTCACCGGAGCCGGTCTCAGAGCCAGTTGACGGACCAGATGCGCACGAACGACCACCTCAAACTCAGCAAACAGACGCATTGCCGCCGCCATCGACGCCAACACCTGAACATCATTCCAACGACAGCGTCTCAATTGAAAAGTCTAAGGCCATCGAAGATGCAGCCACCGAACCGCCGCTGACATTGAGCAAAGACTCGAAGATGCCACAGGGAATCGCTGCTGTATCTGAGCCGGCTTCTGAGGCGGTCGCGGATGTTGAGCCAGTCGAAAGCGGAAAAGCAGTGTCAGCCGTTCGACCTCAACCACCACTTCAGATTGCCGTCACCAAAGAGTCGCCTGCGGCACCGGAAGAATCCCGAGACAAGCAATCGTCGCTGCCGTTACCGCCAGCCTATATACCCAGCAGTCTTCCATTTTCACCTCCACCCACACAACCTTCTGCCTTGACCTCTGCCACCATGGATAAAGAAATTAGCTCAGGCCCACTGCCATCCAAGCAAGTTGCAGCGACAACAGACAATGCAACGGTACCTCCACAAGAAGTGCTGCAGACAGTTCCATTGTTGACACCTCAAATGACACAAGAAGTTTTATCTGCCGTCCCGCCACTCTTCAGACAGCAATCGTCGTTTGTATCCATTCCCGAGACCACTTTTGACTCTGAAGACGATACCGACGATGCAGTTCAGAGCCAAATCTTGTCGGAGCTGGCCGTTAGCTTCGAACGTGGCCACCACCAGCTCAACACGTCCGTTGACGTGGAAATGACAGATGCCGACGACTCCGTCGCACCGGCGGCGCATGATACAGAGGAAGCGGAGGCCGCTGCTGCGCAGGCCAGTGGTGGCCCCGGAAAGCACACAGAATCATCTGCGTCTGAAAAAAGCGAAGGGCGCTCCAAAGCGAGCGACAACAAAAACAACAGCAACAGATCAGCCGTAGATGTGGTGATGGAATCTCTGCCAGAGCCTCCGAAAGCGACGGGGCGAAGAACGAGAGAGCAGGCTGCACTTGACATTAGCACCGCCGCCTCGGACCAAACTAACGACATGACAGCGCTTTCGGATGAACATCAAACCGGCGAGAGCCGCCATAAGATGGCACTGCGATCGTCGAACAACAGGGCTTTAGGGAAGAGTGCAAGTCCGGCTTTGCCAGACGCTGGCCAAATTGTCGTGTCAGTCAACTTATCCACGGCGGACAAAAAGGTGTCTGCTAAGAGTGATACCCCCAAATCCGTTAAAGCTTCCCCTGTGTCGGCAAGCAAAAAAGCACCAGAAAGACAAACGACGCCAAAAAGGACAGCACGGTCTGCCACAATCGCCGGTGCAGCAGCCGCTGCCGGCGCTACCGACCCTGCGGCCTCCCCTGCTGCCACTGCTGCCACTGCTGCCACTGCTACCAAAACTGCTGGTCAAGCTGCCTCTGTTGCTCTTGCTGCCCCTGCTGGCACTGTCGCCGCCAAAACCACTGACGCTGCCTCAGAATCTGCTGTTAGGGACACGGATTTGGCACTCAAGTCCTCGGTGGTCGAGGGCCCTCTTGGAGAGGATGTTAGCGTGAGGCTGGCGCGGATGGGTAGCAGCAAGAAGGCTCTCCAATCGCGAAGTCACCCCAAAAAACAACTCCCGGAGCCACTACCGCAATCAGCTGACGAGCAGCGGGCGAAGAGTCCTGAGGAGCAGCAGAAGGGACAGCAGAAAAGTCGAAGAAAAGGCTCCGATCACTCACCTGTGCCGGCTCTGGCCGATCTTGAGCACGAGCTGGAGCGCCTGCGAGCTGCCAAAGCGGCCGAGTGCGTGCCACTGTGCAAGCTGAGATCGCACCTGCACCGGGATCTTGTGGACGTGGCGGTCGTAGCCACGGTCTCCTCGCCAACACCGCAACGCACCAAGACCCGGCAGTATGCCATGACGTTCACGGCGACCGATGCGTCCCTGCTGGCTTCGACGTCGGGCAGCGCGGAAAACGAGAGACATGGTGGTTCTGGCAGCAACAATGCCACGCTTCCCATCATTGAAGTGTGCCTGTTCCGCGCGCACAAGAACTCGCTGCCGACGTTTCGGGCGGGCGACGGTTTGCTCCTGCGGCGCTTTTCAGTGTCATCATTTGCCCGCAAGGAGTTTGGCCTGACGTCTGTCGACGAGAGCTCATACGCTGTCTGGGAGGCAACCCCCACAGGTGCAGATGGCGATAGCGTCGTGGCCGCACGGCCACAGGTCCACGGTCCGCCGGTCGAGGATGTGGACGGCGAGGCCGAGTACGTTGCGCTTCTGCGGGAATGGTATGGCCGACTGGACGACGCAGCGCGTGGGCGCCTGGCGGCAGCGCATGAGCGGTTTGCTGCACTGGATCGACAACGGCAGACGGACGCGGCCTCGGCGTCCGCTGTGGGATCGGTCGGGCATTAGGTTTGGTATTGATTCAGGCAGATGGGCGAACAAAAACGATGTTGATGCGTGGCAATGCAACAGAGAAGTGGGTTTGAAACTGTATCTTCCGGAACTGGAAAAAAGCAAAAAAAAAAAAAAAAAAACACCCAAAAATGACGAAAATACATAAATACAATTGAGAGGTCATCCTGTCAAAGTAACTGAGAAACAGAGAAGAACGAGGCCGAAGCTCGAACCTGTCGGTATCTTGTAGAATAAGAGAACTGCGCAAGATAGAAAAAGAGAGAAAGAGAGTAAGACAGGGTCATGGACGAACGAGTACAATGAGAGAGCAAAGGCCAGTCCGAAAAAAAAAGGTAAAAGAAAAACCAGGAGCAAAAGTACAGAAAGAGAAAGATCCATAGTGCAACAACGCATTCCCATCCCATTGCTCTTTCCCTGTTGTTCCTCCTAGATAGGTTTTTTTGCCTCCTTTCCTTCCCAGAAAACAAAAGCCCCTTAGATGTTGCCGCATCCGCTCCTTCCTAAACATAGCCTCGAAATACCCTTCGCGTTAGGAGTCTTTTTTTTTTCTTGAATATCTTCTGCGTGATAATAGCCCTGCCCTTTTTTTCTCGTCCCTGCCTATCCTAGATAACCAAAAAGCCCCAAAAATACGCACAAGCTGGTTTGATGACAAAGCTCAAAAAAAAAAAAAATGAGGAATCAAACAGGAAACGTAAAAAAGCAAAAACAACGATAACAGAAAATCAGATGAAGCGGCGCAGAATGCCAAAGACGCCCTTTGACCGCGGTCCGCCGCTCGAGCCTATGCCAGAGACGAGTAAGGCCAAGTCAGCAAGATGGCGCTCGGCGCACAGGCGAGCGAAATAAAGAGTTGAAAAAAAAGGTTGAGAATAAATGAAAAAAAATAAAAAAAATAAAAAAAGGATTAAGTGAAAGAGGCTGCTTCGCTTCTGATGTTGTCGTCGCCGCTGTCTCCGCTGTCTCCGCATGCTTCCTGTCTATCATGCGTCTCTGTCTTCCTGTCTTCCTCTGCCACCGTCTGACTGTCCGTTTAAGAAAAATCAAACGATAGTCCACCTGCGGAGTCAACAAAATCTGTTAGTCTGATGACAGCTTGTCATGAAGCGAGACTGAGCAAGAGTTCCATACCTCGTAACCTCGCTCAAGAAATGCAGCCCTGAAAGACGTCCCAGACAAGGAAATAAGAGAGAGAGAGAGACAATGCAGACACGGACACAACACTGGCCATGCCAGAAGAACGAACCCAGAAACCATCCTTCGTGAGAAGACCGGTGCAGCCGTTCATTGTGGGGAGCAGCCCTCCCGAGTAAGAGTACAGGACGAGGAGAAGAGTGGAAAAGGAGAAAAACAAAAGCAGTAATACAGCTCGGGAAGGGAGAAAGACAGGAGAGACGAAAAACCAAGAACGTTTTGAATGTCGACCTTCTCCCAGTCTTCCCCCCGGACATGTAACCAAACTTCCAGCCCGTGTCGCTGCCTGCGTCCCTCGCAGCCTCTTGGTTTCTTTTAACTTTTGTAGTTCTGTGGTTCTGTCCTCCAGGATTTCTCTTTGCTCCACACAGACACACGTACTCGTACACACATGCAACCTCGCTGACGCGCGCGCGCAAACGCCCCCTCTCTCGCTCGCTCTTTGTAAAAAAGATGATTCGACCGTGCTTGCTCCGCGTTTCCTCTTTCGCTCTCTCTCTTTTCTTTGGTCATCACTCACCAATGTCTTGGTCATCTGTTCCGTTGGCTAGGTCTGAGTCTTCGTCGTCTTCTTCTTCGTCGTCCTCCTCCTGGTCCTCGTCGTCGTCGTCGTCGTCCGCCGTGGCCGCCGCCGCCTCTCTCTCCAAGCGCTCGGCCTCAAGGGTGGCCTTGCTCTTGCGGCCGCGCTTTCCTGGGGTCTTGGGGGTGCCGCTCGGGGTTGCAGCGGCGGCAGAGTTCTTGGCGGGCGTGCCGGCTCCGCTCTTCTTGTTGGTGGAGCCGACGGGCCGGCCGCGGCCGCGGCCTGCACCCGATGCCGGCTTGGCGGACGGGGCCTTCTTTTGCGATGGGTCTTTGGGCGGACGGCCGCGCGGGCGGCCGGTTGGCACGTACTGCGCCGTCTTGCGCAAAGCCGGGTCCATCTTTGGGCGGCCACGCTTGCCCGAGCCCTTTCCGGAGCTGGGCTTGGTCACCCTGGCAGCATCCTCCAAAGCAGGGCGTGGCGTGCTATGCGACGCGTCGTCTTCTGCTGCTGCCGCCGCAGCTTTCGCGGCCGCACTTTGCCGTGGCATGGTTTTTTTGTTGTTTTGTTTTGTTGATTGTTGTTTATTGTCGTGTCGCGTGTGTGTTGCCTTGTGGTTTTAGTGGTCTTGGCCGTCGTTTATGCCGTTGGTTTGCGCTTGTCTCGATTTTGTGGCCGTCTTTGCGTCTTTGCGCGACGTGCACCCGGTGCTAAAGAGCGGTTTGCGGCGTGGGCTATAGCTGGGGTCGCGAGCGAGTCTTTTGCAAGACAAAAAAAAATCCAGACCGCAAACGCGTCAAGCCGTAGTAGACTTGTCTAAATGGAAGCGCTGGCTTGGATGTTGGGTGCGCGCAAGTATTCCTCCGTAGAGCGCTTCCTGAGGAGAATGGGAAAAAAAGGGCCTGAGCGCGTTCTTAGAGCGGGTTTCTGTTTGGAAAAAAATATGGCGGATGATGAAGAAGAACACAACGCGACCAAGCAGTAGGCCGAGCTGAAAAAAATGACGAAAAAATTGTGGTAAAAATAGAGGTCGTCAGAGTTTCCGCTGCCGAATCTTCTGCTATTTTATCGCGATTTTTTTTTTTTGTCTCCTCTGCGTTTTCGCTCTGTTTGTCAAAGGAGAAGAGGGAATGAAGGGGGAGTTAGGAGAAAACGCGGCAAGGAAAATGCAAAAAAGAAAAAAAATGGGCCAGGGGGGGGGAGAGGTGTGTTAGCCAGCCAGAGCAAAGAATTAAAAATAATTAGAAAGAAAAAAATTAAAATTAAAATTAAAAAAAAAATAAATCAGGTAATAAATTTAAAAATAAATCAATTGACAGGGCCTAAATGCATTTTGAGCTGGCAGCCAACAACAACGCGACTTCCCCAGCGCATACTCGTACGCATACCTGGGCAGGAGCGGACGGAGGGGCTTCTGGCTGGCTCTGTAAAACTCCGCAGAAACGAAGTCATCCTTTCTTGGAGAAGACAATATAAAAAAAAGCCTTAAATAATACTCCGTAAAATGATTGCAGGGTTGAAAAGGAGAAACAGAGCTCGGCAGGCTGATGAAACGGTCTTGACTTGCTTGTTTCGTTTCTTTCTCGACGCATAAAATCGGGCGGTGTTTCTTTTCTTTTCTTTTCTTTTCCTTTCTTTTTTTTTTTGTGCGGCTCTTTTGCAGGTTGACCTGTCGGTTGGCTGTGCAGATTGGTTTTTGCAGCAGTCCTCTTAAGCATGCGCCAATAGAGCTGCTTTTTGTTCTGTTGTGGCACCGAAAATAAAGCAGCTTCTTGTTCAGCTCAAAAGGCGCCAACAAAAATGACAGTTCTGCCCAGATTGCTCGGCTAGCAAGCTGTTCAAACTGCAGCGATGGACTGCGCGGTGGCCTGCAATTGTGTTGATTCGTCTCCTTGCCTGGGAGCAGCCTGGTCTTGTGAAGGAAATACTGACGTGTGCCAGCGCGAGCGTCGGAGCTCGCCGACTGGCCGATTGGGATAGCAGAGCGCTGGCAGCTGGCCGTTGGCGTTAGCAGATATCATTTTTCTTCTAGCACTGGCAGCTGGCCGATAAACGAACCGCCTGCTGGGACTCCGTAGCACATGATGGAGTGCTTGGTATGATGCTTTGTATGCTCTGCATGCTCTGCATGCTCTGCAAGCTCTGCATGCTCTGCATGTATGCTCTGCATGCTTGCTGTCTCATCTGTACGAGTATGCTCGCTTGCTATGCTCTGTATGGTTTCCGCTTCGTTTATCAATACATCTCGTGGCTTATCCTGCACAATCGACATCTAATATACACAAGCTCGCACTAGACCTCCAGCCTGGCACCACGGTTTGCAGGCTACTCAACGCTTCCCCACACCATTGCCACAGCTAGATCGCATGGTCTCTCGTCAGCTTGTCAAGCCAGCTTGCTGCTAGCAACCTGCTTCCGCCAGCGGCGGCAGGCGGCGTTGATTCGCCTTGCCCTCTGGCCCGTTGATAAGGCTAAGCCAGGTGCTGGATGGGATTTGCCGGTATCCAGGTCCTGCGCACATTCGTATTGGCCTCTCCATTTTTCTTACGTTTTTTTCGTGCGCTCAGCACGTATCACTGCCCAATTCGTTCGCTTCGGCAAACGAGAGCGCGGCAGCCAGACTAGGTTTCGGGCTCGACCCGGCTCCTGTTGACGACAGGTGATTATAAAGAGACGAGACAGTTTACTTTGGTTTGGCTTGCATCGCTTTGCTTGCTTTGCGTTGCTTGCTTTGATTTGCTTCGCTGCTTTGCCTTGCTTTGCCTTGCTTTGCCTTGCCTTGCCTTGCCTTGCCTTGCCTTGCTTTGCTTTGGCTTTGCTATATCTTTGCCTTTGATTTGCCTTTGCTTCGTCTCTCTTTGCTTTGCCTCTACCTTGGCCTTGTCTTTGCCCGTTTGCCTTTCCTCTTCTCCCCCCTGCACATCTCCCTATCATCTCGCCTCCACCCCACCTACGTCATCGTGCCGCGGCAGGCAGCAGCCTCCCGTCGCAGCGCCATGGCCCTGGTCGACAACCACTCTGCCGCCGCCGCCATGCCGGCCGCGCCGCCAACCAACACGGAGCACGAACACGCGCGGTCGCAGTATGTCGACCGGCGGATCCCGCGCATTTCGCTGCGGGACTTTGACGCGCGCATCGACGCCATCACGGCCGAGCTGGTGGCCGCGGCCGAGGACTGCGGCTTCTTTGTGCTGACAGACCACGGCATCCCGGCGGCGCTCGTGGACGCGCAGTTTGCGGCGGCGCGGCGCTTCTTTGCGCTGCCAGACGCCGTCAAGGCGCGCGTCGCCTTTTCGACCGCCTGCAACGCCGGCTGGGAGAAGAACGCGCAGATCCGGCCCAGCACCGGCTGCGCCGACCGCAAGGAGTCGTACCAGGCCCAGTTCAGCGACGAGCACATGGCCGGCCTCTGGCTGCCCGACGACATCCTGCCCGGCTTCCGTGCCCAGAGCCTCGACTTCATGCACGCCTGCCACGCCGTCAGCTGCCGCCTGATGCGCTGCCTCGCCCGCGGCCTCGGCTTCGGCCCCGAGGACGAAGACATCTTCCAGCGCGCCCACGACATCTCCCGCCCCAACATCCAGACCGTCCTGCGCGCCCTGCGCTACTTCGAGCTCGATCCCGCCGTGCCCACCCCGCCCGACTGCTACCGCGCCGGCGCCCACACCGACTGGTCCTTTCTGACCCTGCTCTTCCAGCGGCCCGGCCAGAGCGGCCTCGAGATCTGCCCCGGCCGCGAGGCCGCCTCCGACTTTGGCGTCCACGACCAGTGGACCCGCATCGAGCCCGTCGCCGGCGAGATCGTCTGCAACATGTGAGCTCTGTCCTTTCTTGACTTGCTGCCCTCTTTTCTTCTGTTTTCTGTTTTTTGTTCTGCTCCCCTCTGACCGTCAGTGGCGATCTGCTCATGTTCTGGAGCGACGACCGCTTCAAGTCGACGCTGCACCGCGTCAAGACCCCCACCGATCCCGCCGTCGACTACTACGGAGAGCGCTACAGCCTGGCCTTCTTCAACCAGCCCAACAGCGACTGCGAGATCCAAGGCCCGCTCAAAAAGTACCCCAAGGTCACCGGCCGCGAGTTCACCCAGCTGGCCATGCGCCGCAACTTTGCCACCTTGGCCAAGACTCAGGCTGCGGCGGCTGCGGCGGCTGCGGCAGCTGCTGAAGCAGCCAAAAACACCGCCGTCGCCAGCTAGTTGCGTAACTGGTCGAAGAGAGCCATGGTTGTTTGCTTCAGATCTTCACGAGTCGTTGTCTCCTAGCACTCGTCTTTTGGTTTTCTTGATTTATTTGGCCTTTTTAGCCTTCTTTTGTCTTGTTTGTGAATGTTCTTTCCCGATATAGTTGCCTGCCCCTTGATGGTCTTCTTTTCCATATATTCTGTAGCTTACTTGCTTCTTTGATAATGTACACAACGTTTTGATTCCCAGATGCACCCTCCCTCTCCCTCTCGCTCTTTAAAAAAAAAGGAAATCCATTTGCAGACCAGCAATCTGTATAGTTTGTCGCTGCTGGTGCGCTGTAGCCCGGAGAAGAGACATAACGAAAGCGAATGGCAAAAAAACAGAAAAAAAGCCAGTGCAGCTCGCCGCGAGCCTACTATCCAATGAAAGCCAACATAGTCCGAACAACATACAAAAATGCCAATACTGCAGTGGTAGCCCGAACACAGAAAATGCTAATACTGCAGTGGTAGGCCGAACACAGAAAATGCCAATACTGCAGTGGTCTGCTTTTTTACCCTCCTTTCCTCCCTTCAAGTCTCGCGGTCGTCGACTCAGATGGCTTGCTTGCCCGCGGTCAAAGTCGGCCGACTCGGGCGACTCGGATCAGCGGCGGCCCATATAGAGGTCCGGCTTAGTCCTTCTTCTTGCCGCTGCCGCTCTTAACGCGTTTCGCCACGGGCTTGTTGATGTGGTGTGCGGGAATCCAGCTGGCATCGAAGTCGTCGGTGCCGGCGCCCGTGGACTCGTTGCCGGACAGCGCATCGGTGCCAGAAGTGGCATCCACGCCCGAGCTGACAGCGGTCGCCTTGGCGGCCTTACGGCCAGGGCCCTTGCCGGCACGCTTGGCCTGCGGGAACAGCGCCTCGATCCAGGTCTTGTAAACAAAGTAGAGGGTACCGCCGAGAACGCCGGACAGGAAGATGTACAGGAAGATGCTTTTGGCGACTTTGTTCAGTATTGCAGAGACACCGAAAGAAAGGGAAAGAGGGGGAGAAAAAAAGGTCGGGCAGGCACTCACATCTGGGGATCGAAAATGCTGACGGGCGGGTCGACGACAGAGGCCGGGCCGCTGTGGGCAGGCACTTGGAAGACCTGGCCGGCGGCATTTCGGACGACGGCGAGGATCTCGAGCTGGACCTCGCGCGGCTGCAGGTCAAAGAGAAAGTTGAAGGGGTAGATGCGCTGCTCGCCGGCCGGAATGGGCGCCGCCACGGTGCCCTCGTAGCTGACGGCCGAGAGGTTGGCCACAATGGCGGCGGAGGCGGGCGCGCCCTCGGGCAGCGGCTGCGTGGTGGTCAGGGCGCCGCCCAGAATGGCCAGGTGCACCGTGTCGTCCTCGTGGTTGGTGATCTTGATCATCGACTTGGTGTGGCGGCCGTTGAGCAGCTTCAGCCCGAAGATGTCGGCGTCGGGAAACGTCGTCTCGATGTCGATCTTCAGGTCCGGCGCCGCGGCGTCGGAGGTCTTGTCGTCGGCGGCCTGCAAGTGAGCGTTAGATGGAGAGCACACAGAGCACGCATATCAACAGTGCGCGCACAACAAACAACGACGTCTTCCCCCTTCTCCTCCCCCCCCCCCTCCCAATTGGCTTGAAATCACGAGAAAGCTCAACGTACAACGGCACCAACGACTCGCAGCGCAAGAAGCGCAAGAGCTGACAATTTCAAGGAAACCATGGTCACGAACGGCGGGAGGGCAGATGATGGGATTTGGCGAAAAAAAAAAAAGTGACGGCTTGAAAAAATGCTGGACGAACAGCGAGAGAAAAGGAATGGAAAAGAATGGAAAAAATAGTCTGAGGAAGCAATTAAAAAAAAAAAAAAAAAAAGGACCGACAAGGGCAGCGACGGCAATACAAAATACTCGTGTCCGGCTTCCCAAGAGGGCAGGCGTGGATGGCAATACAAAAACGAGCTTTTCAATCAAAAAGGGTTGCTCCTGCCAGGCAATTGCGCTTGGGGCAGCAGCTCGAGCAATGCAATGTGGCCTTCTTTTTAGCCTTTGGATGGGTTAGTCATCACTGTTAGCGTCAGTCACGTCCAAGCTCGAAGCTCTGAATAGACATGGCGAAAGTACGATGTAAACAGGGCAAAATATTAATATCACTGAAGGAATACGAGTATGAGTGACAATACGCAAGAGTATTACTATACACGCCTCTAGCTCCCAGCCGGACCACTAGAAATACATCCAATACGGAGTTCGGAACTTCCAGACGTCGCAAGTTGAGTTCTCGAAATCAATGGAAGAAGAGATCAAGCATGAAATTTCAAGTGACAAAAAAGCTTGAAAGGGCCAAAACAAAGCGGGAAAGAAAAGCAAAATAAAAAATCGGCCCTCGGATGCTGATCATGAGGTACAGGTGTCCGCAGCCACTTTCTCTCTCTTTTCTGTCTGGCCTATGCCAGCTCGCTCGTGCGCTCGGCCGGCAGCTCGGCCAAGTCGAGGGTCGTTGGCACTGGCCCGCTGTGGTAGCCCATGCCGGGTGCGGGCACCGGCGCGATAAAGGGCTCGATTGGCTGGGCATGGACGGGTGGGGGGGCCAGGCCCGGGGCCTGAGCCTGGGCTCGGGTCTGGTCGATGGAGGCATATTGGCTGAATGCCGAGCCAGGGCTGTGGGGTGGCACCGGGCCCGACGGCAGCTCGCTGGCGCCGGGGTCGTGGAGTTTGGTGTCGGCGGTTTGCGCCTGTTGCGCCTGTTGCGCCTGATATGCCTGATATGCCGCCGCGGCGTCGCCCGGTGCTGGAGCGAAGGCGGCGGCGTATCCGGGCTGCTGGGCCACGGCCGGGCCGTTGTAGTTGTCGGGGCCGTTGGTGTCGGGGCCGCCGCCGCCCACGGAGGCGTTCTGCTGCCGCCGGCGTCGTCGCAGCACAAGAAAGGCGCCGAGGCCGACGAGGGCGAGCCCGCCGACGCCGCCGACGACGCCGCCGACGATGGCGCCGGTATGCGACTTCTTGGGCGGAACGGGCGGCGGCCCCGTCCCGTTTGTGACCGTGGCCGGGATCGAGACCGAGGACGGAGACGTGGACGACGACGAAGCGCCGCCGGTGAAGGCGCTGTAGTAGACATCGTCGACGCCGCCGGTCTTGGCACAGCGCAGCAGCGTGTAGCCCGTGAAGACGCTGTCTTCATAGCGATGCGTCACGCACTCGGAGAAGGTCCGGTCGTTGCTGCAGCGGTCAGTGGGGGGGGGGGGGGGGGGGGGGGGGGGGGGGGGGGGGGGGGGGGGGGGGGGGGGGGCCCACGGCGG
>JADHKP010000080.1:0-103229 GCA_019925385.1 Raffaelea deltoideospora | reverse complement strand
TGCTGTTGCTGTTGCTGTTGCTGTTGCTGTTGCTGTTGCTGTTGCTGTTGCTGTTGCTGTTGCTGTTGCTGTTGCTGTTGCTGTTGCTGTTGCTGTTGCTGTTGCTGCTGCTGCTGCAGTTGCTCCTGGTGTTGTCGCTGCCGTTGTTGCTGCTGCAGTTGCCGGTGATAGTGTCGGTGCTGCTGTGGCTGTGCCTGTTGATGGTAATGCTGCTGCTGCTGTTTGTCTTGGCCTTGCTGTGGCTGCTCTTGTCCTTTGTTCCACTGCATCCGGCAATCCAGCTCATACAGCTGCTGGTCAACCTGATCGATCACGGAATCCGGCGTCTGGAGACGGTTCACCGGCCGCGAAGCCGACACCGGAGATGCCGGCAGCTCGACCGGTGGCGGCGGCTGCAGCGGCGGATGGCAATTTCGCCAGGTGGACCGGCAGTTGTCGCGCTGCCAGTGCGCAAGCGGGGTTGAGCGTGGAGAAGCTGGCGGCGTTGAGGCACCGTCTGGCGGCGGCGGCAAGCTCTTGACGCGGTAGTACGCTGTCACGATGGACTTGCGAATGTCCAGAGCTCTGCCGCGCGCGTGCCCGTTCGAGCGGCCATGGCGAGTTCTCCCCCCTCCTGCTGCCGCCGCCGCCGCCGCTGTCTTATTGATTTGCCTGCCGTCGTTGTCGCCATTCTCGTCGTCGTTATCGCCATGGCTGTCATGGCTGGTCACCCTGGCCAAGCGGATTCTTTCTGTCGATCTTGAAGTGGCTGCAGCCATAGCGTCCCGCCAGTGGCGGCCCCGGGCCTTTGCCGCATCGAACGAGCGGGCCAACCGTCGACGCTGCATCCACAGCACGAGAAACACAATAGCAACGAAGCCCACAACGGCGAGGGCTACGCCGGCCGAGAGCATGGTGACCGCCAGGTGTTGGGGGCGAACGTCGCCAGACGAGGCAGTGCTGTTCGCGGTGGGCGGAGGCGAATGAGCCGAAATACGGGCCGGCTGCCGCGTCTCTGCTGATAGAAAAGTGGTGGAGGTTGCAATGGCAGCGCCGTCATCACGGCCGCTTGCACGGCTGGCGTTTCCCATGCCGCCAAGGCCCAGGCTGACACCATTATGTGTTGATTTAGAGGCCGGGGCCGTCGTCGGCGCCGCTGCTCTGCCGCCAATCGCCGTCATGACACATTTTGTCGGCGGCTGGCAGGCGTACCCTGGCGGACAGCAAGCTTGGCCGCAGGCAGCCAGTGGGCTGCTCAGCTCGGTCGTCAGTATGGCTCCTTGCGGATTGGCAGTGGCGTTGAGCTCCTGTATGTCGCAGGTGATGGGCACGATCGCGTTGCACGAATAGCCGAGGGGACAGCAGAGCGCCGTCGTGTTGGTGGTACCGCCGCTGTTGCCGACACTGACGAGGCAATACGACTTTGCGTCACAGCACATGTTGGACGGCAAGCTGGAGCCGCACGGCGTATATCCGTCGCCCGCCGCGGCACAGGCCGTGGAACCGTTTCTGTCGGTGTCTCTGCTGGAGATCTGGCGGCCGGTAATACCGGCGTCCTGCGGCTGCTTCGCAAAGTTGGCCCTTGACCGCTGTGGCAAGCGCAGTCCGAGCGACTGGCCACAGAAGAAACTGCCCAAGACACTGAGCAAGAGCCATAGGCTGGAAGAACGGTATGCAATGATCATTTTGGCGTAAGAAGATCAAAAAGACATGGAATGTAAAAAGTGTATAAGAACGAAACGAGGTGGTCGAGGTCTGATGTACAATAGAGAAAACTAGATTTTTCTTTAAAAAGCAAAAAAAGCGAAGGACAGGAATGGAAGTGAACGTGGAAAGAAGATAAAGAAGTAATAAGCCTTTAAAAGCATAAACAAGAATGGGAAAGCGAGAGAGAAAAAACACTGCAAAGACGACACAAGGCTTCAGCAACCGTCGGGGTAGATGTCAACTCATAGATCAAGTTCAGTTGGCTACGCCCGCGGCCCTTGTCTGATCTCCTACCATGGTCTTTGGGTGGACGGGGCAGTAGATATTATAGGTAAAAGGGAGGAGACGAGGCGGAGGGGGGGCTTCAGCAGAGATGCACTTCCTTTTACAGGTAAGAGGATGCGGCCGCTCTTTGCGGCTGTGTTTTGAGTGTCTGGAAGTGTAAGCCAGACCTTTTCGAGTGCCTTCCACTCTGCAAAGTCTGCTCTCGTTGAAAATGTGGTTTTGTTCTATGATTCTACTCTTTTGTTTTGGTCGTGTCGTCCCGTCGTCTGGTCTGTCTTCTATGACCGATCCTACGGCGGCTCTTTTTTTTTCTTAGAAAGAACGAAAAAAAAAACCATCACCAGCATCCATCGACAAAATAGACGAGCGGGTATCAGATCAACAAGCGCGTCTTCAGGCGGACAGCTAGGATTCCACGACTGCGAGTGCCTCTGATGACCATTCGAAAGAATACACAAAAAGGGGGAGAGACGCGACAAGAACGGCAGAACAACATTAGCAAAACATTTTGGCTCCGGATACACGCACTGCGTCTACAATGGATCCTACAAAAGCTGACTGCGCGGCACCGCTATGCAATGTTTCGTGCGGGAAGGCTTGCTTGCTTGTGAGTTGTTGATTTTCTGTGTCTTTGCCCCGTCGTCTTCTCCGTCTGCCCACAACACGGCTGCGTTGACTCCTCTGCACCAGCACAATCCCCAACCCCCTACCCACTTTCACTAAACCAAACCCGAGTACGTGGCGTTCTCTCGGCGAAGCAGTTCAGCTGCGAGCCGGCCATGAAACAGCACCTGCATATGGCTGCATATTGCTAGGCGCCAACTCTTGCTCGTGAATCAAAAAGAGGGCATCGTTAGTCGGCCGTCAAGAGGCCGCTCTACGACGGGAGCCGAGAAAAGTGGCAACACAATCTGTGGCTGGAGAGTTGAGAGAGTGCGTCTGTGGAGATGAATGGCAAGTCTACCTGGGACCACAATCTGTTGTTGTACAGACGTGGCTGCGGGATCGCGGCCTGGCCCAGGCTAGAGGTCTAATTTTGGTGTTGGCTAGACTCTCATTCTCTCTCTTTTTCTTTCCTTTGTCGGATTGGCTCTTTTTTGACCCACCATCGACAAGAGCTGTCTTGCACAGCAACGAGCATGCAGCAAAATAGGGGCAGAGGCACAGCTGGCTCTGTCTGGTATGGCCGACGAAGCCAACATCATCAGCCGAACCCACACGGCCGAGAGATGTTTTGAACTGACACGACAGAGGAATATTTGGAGTGGTCTGGCTATCAAACAGACTTGTATTTACGTCCTCATTTGGCACACAGAAATCATCAGAACGAGCGGCATGCGAGTGCCTCTGTTTCTCACAAAGAGAGAGCCTCCGTCCTCTGGGCGAGAAACAGCCACTTATTTTTATTTTTATTTTTATTTTTTTGGTGTGTTTAGCGCCGGCGCTTGACCCAAGCAAGGCTGCACAGGCATCCTTCCTGTTAGAGAAAAGGGGCAGCCATTACCAATGGGATAACGCCAGGAAACCAAAGTGTAAAGTTAAAGAATTGGAGACAAAGGGGCCACTTCCAAACACGACGGCAGAGAATGTAAATGAGCGAGGAGAAGAAAATAGAAAAAAAGAATGATTTTCAAAAGTGGGAAAGGACAGGGCTGAGACAGAAGGGAGCAAACAACGAGAAATAGGAGAAAGAAAAAAAAGGCAAGAAAAAAAGAAAGAGTGAGAGACAGAGAGAGAGACATTCACAGAGATAGTAATAACATGACTTCTCCCCAATGTGCTGCTTGCATGTTTGCATAATGTTGTCAGAACCTGAAGTTGTCCGCTGATGTGCAGCATTTAAGATCAGGCAGCGCCAAGCAAAAGCCTAACTGCGGGCCGATGGATCGTTCGATTTGGACTATTACGAGTAGTAAATAGGACTATTTCTCCGTATCGTATAGGACGTTGCTTTTGCCGAGGTCTTGCTTAATAACAAGTAAGGCCGTTAATAGGCGCAATAGGCGCTTGCCCAAGAGCTCAAAACCGCCGTGAACCACACCGCCGAGTGCCACTGGAACACATTCCAGGACCGTTTTTTTTTCTCTCCGTTCCCCCCTCCTTTTTTGTTTTTTTTTTGTTTTTTTTTAAATATCAACTTTCTCTTGCAAAGCGTCAACACGATGTCGCTGGTCTGTTTGGGCTCGCGAGCAAGCGCCCTGGGCGTTGCAGCGGCTTCCCGACGAGTCTCAATGGCAGGCTGCAGGTTCTGTGCCGGGAGAGCAAGACGAGATGCGTCTGGCGCTGTGGCAGCGGCGGCAGCGGCGCAAGCGCCTTGGGCGGGTCTACGCAGAGACGCGCAAGAGCCGGCAACACGAGTGCGCGCATTTAGCAGCGCATCTCGGGTGACGGCCGGCGATCGGTCGATCAGCATCGAGTCTGGCGAGACTGTTAAGAGGGTCGAATTGTGAGCCGAGTTTCTTTTTGTTCTGATCTCTGTTCCTGTGTCCCCGAAAACGATGCTGACCGCTTTTGTGAACAGACCAAATCTGTGGCTGAGGTAGGCAGAGCTGACTGGCATCGGCAACGCATGGCCAACTCGCCTTTCAAGAGGGCTGGAAGCTCACGGGAAATCCCAGGGACAACTGCCGTTGTGGAAGCTGTGTAAACAAGGACACGTCCCAGCGGAACTTTGACACTTTCTCGGTAAGTAGTGTCTCTTTTTGACTGTGCACAATGGTACAGTTTTCGTCGCCTCGTCGTCTCGTCGTCTCGTCGTCTCGTCGTCTCATCGTCTCATCGTCTCGTTCTCACCGCAATTCGCCAGATCCCAGCCGATATTCGCGCATCCGACGTGTCTGCGGATGACGGCGGTCTGCATGTCAGCTGTGAGTGCTCTGTGAGTGAGCGGTTGGTGCTGTTTCCATGTTTTCGTGGCAGCTGTCTGCTTACCACTCTGCTTCTCTCTCGGTCCAGGGTCCGGAGACGGACACAAGAGCCATTATCCGTGGGATTTTCTTCGGTTTTACCAAAACCATGACCACCGTTCACCCGAGAATGTTGAGTAAGTACATGAGGTAGTCGGTGCATGCAAAAGAAACAAACACACCACACACACATCACACACACACCCGATACTAACACCAATTCAGCTACCAGTATTGGGGACAGTCCATCGAAAGCAACCCGCCTACAGTCAGCTACGAGGCTGTTATGGACACGCAGACCGAGGCAGGCGTGGCCAAACTGACGGATTTGATTGTTAGTTGTTCGTTCCCCTAGCCAGGATGCTGTTTTGCCTTGTTCAGCCCTCACAGCCCTCACATCCTCACATCCCTCACATCCCTCACATCCCTCACATCCCCCACATCCCTCACATCCCTCGCATCCCTGCACGGCTGACGTCCGGCCTCTCTCAGCGGCGGTTTGGCTTTGTCTTTGTCGACGGCACGCCGTTCCAGGACCCCCACGACACGGAGCGGCTGCTTGAACGGATCGCCTTTGTCCGCGTCACCCACTACGGCGGCTTTTATGATTTTGTCCCGGATCTCGCCATGGCCGACACGGCCTACACCAATCTGGCCCTGCCGGCCCACACCGACACCACGTACTTTACCGACCCGGCCGGCCTGCAGGCGTTCCATCTGCTGTCGCATCACGTGCCCGAGGACGCATCGTCGCCATCGTCGGTGTCGTCGGCCTCGGACAAGGGAGGCGCCTCCATCCTGGTCGACGCGTTCCACGCGGCGCGGATTCTGCGCTCCGAGGACCCGGCGGCGTTTGACGTCCTGGCCCGCGTGCGTCTGCCATGGCATGCCAGCGGCAACCCGGGCATCACCATTTCGCCCGACCGACGGTACCCCGTGCTGGAGCTGGTCGACGACCATGACAACGAGGCCGGCAGCGCGGGCGGCAGCCGGAGCGGAAGCTCCACTTCCTTCCCCAGGCTACACCGCGTGCGCTGGAACAACGACGACCGCGGCGTCGTGCCCTTGACGGACGATCCCGTGCAATGGTACGATGCCGCCCGCAAATGGGTCGCCATTTTGCGGCGGCCCACCGTTGAGTTCCAGACCCAGTTGGTGCCGGGGCGGACCTTGAGTGAGTGGACTTTGTTTCGATACTCTCTCTCTCTCTCTCTCTTTCTCTCTCTTTCTCTCTCTCCCTCTCTCCCTCTCTATCTGCCTTCTAACTCGTTGTAGTATTTGATAACTGGCGCGTGATGCATGGCCGCACCGCCTTTGTTGGCCAGCGACGCATCTGTGGAGCATACAGTGAGTCCTTTTCGTCTTTGTCTTTGCTCTTTGTTTCGTATTCTCTGCTTTCTGTCTCCCGGTCTCTCATCCGTGCTCACCCCCTCTCCATCATCCACCCGCTTGACCTGCATCTTTCCTGCTGCATCTAACTCCCATTAGTCAGTCGCGACGACTTCATCTCACGATGGAGAAACACCAACTTTCCCCGTGAACAGGTGCTCAAGCAAGTAGTCGGGTAGGTATTGGGAGCAGGGGAAAGTCAAAGCAAAAAAAGTTGAAAAAAAGAAAAGAAAAAAAAAGAAAAAGAAAAAGAAAAAGAAAGCCCAGGATAAACCAGTTCAGTCCAATCCATCTCAACTTGAGCAGCGTCGGTGTCTTTCGTAGTTCCGGGTTAGCCTCCTTGCCGAGCCGTCCCACGAAGATCATAAATAACTTGTATGGGAATCACTGTTTCGGTACCCATATTTATATTGGCTGCGCTACATATCCCGCGACAGGCAAACTGTGACGTTTTGCTTGTCGAGAATACTCGTATATCTACGTGGATGGCAATCGCCGCTCATTATCAATGCTCTGCCGCTCTGCATCCGTTCCCGTGTTCTGGAAAAAGCCCAAGAACGCGCATACCCAGCACAAACAGCCCGAGTTTGAACTCGGTCGAAAGCCAGAAGTTGACAGCTGTTTCGGCCGTAGGGCTTAGTTTGGAGGAAGCAGAATCCCAAGTCTATTTTTCAACTCTGCAGCATTAATCGTAAGCGTGGAAACAAGTCAAAACCCCACTTTATCGTGTTCTTTTCAGCCTGCAGCCTGCAGGGTATTACGAGGTAATAATGTGTCGTATTTACGAGTATTGGTAGGCACTTTGTACGCTGGAAGACTGCGTCGTAATACAGTGCGTACGGGTACTCGTACCCCGCTACGAACGTACGAGTATCCATAGACTGCTGTGTAATACGGAGGACGAGTACTCCGTACGTTGTGCGGACTCGTCCTACCTTAATCTCCCTACGTACCACATCCCTATTGATTATATTACAAAGTACAAAGAACGGAGTTTTACTGCAGAACACAACTCGTCGGTACGACGTCTCACTACTGGTGGTCCCTTGCCCCTCTCCCCTTTCTTTTTTGGTATTGCGGGGGCAAACTGCGCTTCGCTGGAATATCCTTATAATACGAGTAATTTTATATTTTCTTTCTGCAATGCCCACACCCTAACGGCCAGCAGGATTACTACTCGAAACAGAGTTTAAATATACCAAAAACCTACTCCGTACTCCGTCGACTCAGCCTACTTCAATTCGCTTCAGCTTCCATTCAAAACGTCTGCTCAAAGCCCCAATAAATCGTCCCACCACCGTCCTCTTCTCTCCATCTTCCTGTCTCTCCGTTTTTCTTCTTTCCCGCTTCATTGTATCCTACCTCCTCGCCTTTCCGTCCCGCTTTGCAAACGAGCCCGGCTCCGATCGAGAAACAAACGACAGACGACGATAAATCTGGTCGCCTGACTTCAATCAACCGCATCGCCCTTGTTATTACCGCCGAGGCGCTGGCCGTTGATACTGTTGCCCCCATTTCTGGAATCTTTCTTGACTTGGTCCCGTGCGAAGAGACGAAAAGAGATAAGAGAAGGGACAGGAAACAGGAAAGAAGCCGAATAGTTGTCTCTTTTTGGCGAGCACGGTGTCTAAAAGTTGCAGTCTTTTGTCGATTCTAGGATCAGCCACTGCCAGTCTTTTTTTTCACTTCTCGTTTGTTGCCCCCTACTTTTCTGGGTGGACTGCCTTTCACTTCTTTGCTGCATCTGGTCGCAATCCGCTGTCTGGACTCTCTTTTGGTTTACTTTTATTTTTATTTTTTTGCTTCCTTGGCCTCTCTTGCTGCCCAGCATGGACACCGACGAGAAGTTCTCCTCGCCTCCGCCGTCGCCGCCGCCGGAGGCACCGGAGACGGATCTCGAGGGCCGCCGCAACCTGCAAGTAGACAACGCCATCCGCGCTATAACCGAGAAGCAGCCTCTGCCTGAGATCGACTTTACCATCCATGTGATGGAGGACGGCACCAGCGTAAGCACGCTCGAGAGAGTTTGCAAAGGTACGGCCTTCAATTGCTGTTTTGATGCTTTCCGCGTTCGCTGCGTTTGCTGCGTTCGCTGCGTTCGCTGCGTCTTTCATTTTCTGTTTCTTGCAGTTAGCATTTTATCCTTGTCTCCTCTGTGTTCTGGCTCATATTTCTCTTGCGCGGTGCTGACAGGGTGCTAGATGTCCAGGCACCGGCCACGTACAAGCCAACAGACGAGCAGTTTTTCGAAGACGAAACCCATACAAAACCCAACATTGCCTTCTTGAAGCAGCACTTTTATCGCGAGGGCCGCTTGACCGAAGAGCAGGCGCTGTGGATCATCAACAAGGGCACCGAGCTGCTGCGCGCCGAGCCCAACTTGCTGGAGATGGACGCCCCCATTACCGTGTGCGGCGACGTGCACGGCCAGTACTACGACCTGATGAAGCTGTTCGAAGTGGGCGGCGACCCGGCCGAGACGCACTATCTCTTCCTGGGCGACTACGTGGACCGAGGCTACTTTAGCATCGAGTGCGTGCTCTACCTGTGGGCGCTCAAGATTCACTACCCCCAGACGCTGTGGCTGCTGCGCGGCAACCACGAGTGCCGCCACCTGACGGACTACTTCACCTTCAAGCTCGAGTGCAAGCACAAGTACTCCGAGGCCGTCTACGACGCCTGCACCGAGTCGTTCTGCGCGCTGCCCCTGGCCGCCATCATGAACAAGCAGTTTCTCTGCATCCACGGCGGTCTCAGTCCGGAGCTCTACACCCTAGAGGATCTTAAAAAGGTATGCGGAGGGAAGGGTGCCTGTAATGAAGCGGAGAGTGTTCGGAGAAGGAGGAGCAGGAGTAGAAAGGCTAACACCTATGCAGGTCAACCGGTTCCGCGAACCGCCAACGCAGGGTCTCATGTGCGACATTCTCTGGGCCGATCCGCTGGAAGACTTTGGACAGGAAAAGACGAGCGACTATTTCCTGCACAACCACGTGCGCGGCTGCTCGTACTTTTTCTCGTACCAGGCGGCGTGTGCCTTTTTGGAGCGAAACAACCTGCTGTCGATCATCCGGGCGCACGAGGCGCAAGACGCCGGCTACCGCATGTACCGCAAGACCCGCACCACCGGCTTCCCCAGCGTCATGACCATCTTCTCGGCGCCCAACTATCTGGACGTGTACAACAACAAGGCGGCCGTGCTCAAGTACGAAAACAACGTGATGAACATCCGGCAGTTCAACTGCACGCCGCACCCGTACTGGCTGCCCAACTTCATGGACGTCTTCACCTGGTCGCTGCCCTTTGTGGGCGAGAAGTTCACGGACATGCTGATTGCCATTTTGAGCACGTGCTCGGAGGAGGAGCTGCGCGAGGAGGCGGCGGCCGGGGCCGTGGCGTCGCCGGGGCCGGCATCGCCGCCGCTGTCGTCGGCGGGGCTGGCCAACCTGGACCCGGACTCGATCGAGTTCAAGCGCCGTGCCATCAAGAACAAGATCCTGGCCATTGGCCGGCTGTCGCGCGTCTTCCAGGTGCTGCGTGAGGAGAAGGAGAGCGTGACGGAGCTCAAGACGGTCAGCGGCGGGCGGCTGCCGGCGGGCACCCTGATGCTGGGCGCCGAAGGCATCAAAAATGCCATTAGCAGTTTTGAGGACGCCCGCAAGGTCGACCTTCAGAACGAGCGGCTGCCGCCCAGCCACGAGGAGGTGGTGCGGCAGAACGAAGAGGAGCGCCAGCAGGCCCTGAAACGGGCCGCCAAGGAGGCTGAAAACGACAAGAAGCTGCAGACCTTGTCCAGGAGGTTAAGCACGTGAGTTTCTTCTTACTACTATGTTATGTGCAGGCTGTGTTCTCAGTGCACCCCCCTGGCTGTTTATGGAACGGCAACGCAGAAGAACAAACTGACTTTTGGAAAATACGACAGTGACCGCAAATAAGCTCTGGTTATTATGGCTGTTGATCTATTGTTGTCTTTTTTTTGTTCTTTTTGTTCTTGATATTTATGCTTCAAGTTTTTGGTGGACAGATATTTGGGACAGCGGCTCATTTTTGGACTATTTTTGGGACTTTTTTGGATTTTCTCATTTGAATGTCTCTTTGTGTGCTCTGTCTCGTCATGATTTGGCTCGTGGAAGTTTGTCAAGCTCTTTTTTCTCCCTCGTCTGTCTACTCGTAGACAGAGCTTTCTCACGACAAAGTTGATAAGAATTGTGCACGCCAGCCCTCATTGCTGAAGGATCTGTGGAGAATGGCTAGCTTTTTTTGTCTACTGTCTTTTGGGGACATTTTTTTGCAATTCTTTCAGCCAACCCATCGCTCCCTCCCCTTCCCTAAACAAAGACACCTTGCGTTTTCCTCCCTCTGAACCGGTCTGGTGTCATTCGACTCGAGGCTTTCTTTTGTGGGGGTGTCGAGAACATTGTTTGCACTGGTGCCATGTGAGTGTCGCTGGAGAAAGATAGGACGCCACCGAATCCCCCCAAAAATCATAAAAACCTATTTCTTCCGCATGTCTTGTCATGACTTCACGATCCCCTTTTCGCAACGTTTTTGTTTTTCTTTGGGGGTTTCTGGTTTTTTTGGTTCTAAACTGGAACGACTGATGAACAGGTCTCTGTGTATAGTTTGAGAACACAAATAGAAAGAGAATCAAACCATTGGGCAGCCCGTCTTGAGCATTGGGTTTTCAATCGTGACGAAAGACGGCGGATGCTAGCAGTAGTATAACCCTTCCCATATGCGGGACCCAAGCTCTATTGATTTACGCTCCCGCAAAACGCGGCTGACAGACCAACGGTAACGGCACGGCAAACACAAAAAAATACAAAAAATACAAAAAATGCAAATGAAGAACCTGCCAAGCACGCCGGTGCGCTCACCCCGAGCTACATCCTGTTCTCTCAGGCCTGACCCTTGCCAGATGCATCTACGGGCTACTCGTACATTCAACTCTGAGTGCACTAATGAAACGGCCCAGTTCGGCGACCATTGCAAATTGAGGCCCGATTGGTGACGGGAGAGGGGAAAGTTGACGCTAACTGGCGAGCAAAAATTCTGCAATGAGAAGCATCGTAGAATCCTTTGCAAACGTCCAGCAGCATGAGTCTGGACCCTGAGCCGTCGCTTAACTCGCTAATTCCTAGGTCCTCCCACGCAAAAAAATACCCCAGAAAAAAAAAGCTGCCGCCTTTGGTCTTAGCATCCTTAGCATCAAGAGTGAGTCAACCAAATTCCGACACCGGCCGGTTTCTGTTAGTGACAAATGAGAAACTGAAAAAGTTTGGGGCGTCTGCGATTTTGCATTTCCTGCGGCTGTTTACGACAAAACCGGGGAGCAGCTTTTTTACTTTTTTTCACTTTTATTTTTTTGTTACAATAACGGTTGCTTAACTGAGTATACAAAAGATATTAAAGGTCATCTGGATCTCCCATCTCGCCAACTGCTTTGGATTGTCACCTTTCGGCCAACAGTGCAAGAAAATGCCGTCCCGCGACGAGATCACGTATTTCGGGGCAGGCCCCGCGCTTTTGCCGACGGACGTGCTGGAGCAGGCAGCCGTGTCGCTTGTCAACCATGACAACACGGGTCTGGGGCTGGCCGAGCACTCGCACCGCTCGGAGCTTGCCTCGGGGATTCTGCGCCAGGCCCGGTCTGACCTGGCGGCCTTTCTGGACGTGCCGCTAGACGACGGCGGCGACGGCAGCGGCGGCAGCGAGGCGTACGACATTCTGTTTATGCAGGGCGGCGGCAGCGGGCAGTTTGCGGCGACGGTGTACAACCTGGTGGGCGCCTGGGTGGTGCGGGAGCGGGCAGCGCTGGCGCAGAGCCTGGGGCTGGACGCCAGCGACAAGGAGACGGACGGGTCGCCGGCGCTGCTGGCGGCGCTGCGCGACAAGGTGGCCCGAGAGCTGCGCGTCGACTACATTGTGACGGGCAGCTGGTCGCTCAAGGCGTACCAGGAAGCCCAGCGGCTGCTGGGGCCGGAGCTCGTGCATCTGGTGGCGGATGGGCGGACGACGGCGGCGGCGGCCGGAGGAGCCAAGTTTGGCGCGATTCCCGACGAGAGCACGTGGACTCTGTCGGCCAATGCGGCCATGGTGTACTACTGCGACAACGAGACGGTGGACGGGGTCGAGTTTCCCGGCTTTCCGGCCGTGCTCGACAAGCCCGGCGCGGCTCCGGTGGTGGCCGACATGTCGAGCAACATTCTCTCGCGGCCGGTGCCCGTGCGCAAGTACGGGGCCTTTGTTTTTGGCGCCCAGAAGAATCTGGGGTCGACCGGCATCACCGGCGTCGTCGTCCGCAAGTCCCTGCTGGCCCAGCCGTCGCCAGCGCTGCTGCGCGCTCTCGGCCTGCCGGTGGCTCCGTCCGTCTTTTCCTACGACACCATTGCCAAGAACAGCAGTCTCTACAACACGCTGAGCATTTTTGAGTATGTTTTTGCTCTCTCACTCTCTCGCTCTCTCGCTCTCTCGCTTTCTCGCTCTCTCGCTCTCTCGCTTTCTCGCTTTCTCGCTTTCTCCCTTTGCATGTATCGCTTGCTTGCTTTCTTGCTTGTTTCTTCCCCTCCACTAACGTCTCCAGCGTCTACATCGCCGGCCAGGTCTTGAGAAAGCTCAATGCCACCTTCCCCGACAAGGTTGCCGGCCAGGCCAAGCTCGCCGCCCGCAAGGCAGAGCTCATCTATGCCGCCCTGGACGCCCACCCGGCCGTCTACCGCATCGTGCCGGCCAAGCCGGTGCGCTCGCGCATGAACATTGTCTTCCGCGTCGCCACCAGCGACGACGACGAGAAGCGCTTTCTCAAAGAGGCGACGGCGCAGGGCCTGACCGGTCTCAAGGGCCACCGCAGCATTGGCGGCGTGCGTGCCAGCAACTACAACTCGATTTCCCTGGAGGCGGCCGAGAAGCTGGCGGCTTTCATCGCCGAATTCGCCAAGACGGTCAAGGCCTGAGAGCGAAGGTGTCGGTTTTTTTCGGGTGGGCAGGGCAGCCGGATTTGTTTGTTCGACAGCGCACAGAAAAAAGTTTTATGAGAGGCAAAAAAAAAAAAAAAAGCATGACGAGAACGGTTCAACCGTTTGTTCGTATTATTGGAAAATAGGAGCACGAATAGGCGTCCGACAGTGGGAAAAATTGAAAAAAAAAAATGAGTGACAAAGTGGGTGGGCAAGTGTCTGCGTGCGAGAGAGGAAGAGCCAGTCGGAGAGAGGCAAGAGAGAAAGAATGAGAGCTGTGTCGTTTTGCAGCTTTTCACGCATGCAATTGCGCTTCCAAGTAAAATGTATCAGCGCCGTTTGTTAGCACCTGGATATTTGCTATTGTTACCTGCCATATAATATCCTTGTTGACGCAAAAATTATCCAAAGACGGCAAGTGAAACCAAAGCGTTCGGGGCTTCGCTCTTTAGCAACTGCCGGAAGGTACATCTCATTATTAAGGTTGTGCCTGCCTGGCAAAAGTATAAAAGTCTCCGCACTTTCTGTTTGGAGCACCGCAGTCTTTGGCTTTGCCAGCCAAACCTGGATCTCGGCAGGCCACCCACTACGTTCAATATCTGCTAATCATTTTTTTCTCGAAACCTCATGCAAGCATGAGAGAGGGCTCTTGTGAGCTGCGACCGACTCAATGGCCGAGCGCAAGACCGCAGATGCTGCGTCTGGACGGCATTCCCACGCCGTGCCGGCGCCTTCATTCCGTGAGTTCAAGAGGGCGGGAGAGTGAGGCAAAGTGGTTTTCCCAAGGAAGGCAAAAAAGGCCAAAGCCAAAGAGGCAGAAAGCCAAAGAGTAAAGACCAAGACCAAAGACCAAGACCAAAGACCAAGACCAAAGACCAAAACCCAAGAGCCTAAGAGCCAAAAAGCACAAAGCACAAAGCACAAAGCACAAAACCAAGCTGACCAGACGCAGCCACGCACAACTCGCCGCGGACGTGGTTCATAACGCAGGCGCTGTCGCCGCTGGCGGTGCGGCTGATCCGGCTGCTGCTGGCGCACGGCGACTATGTGGTGGCGTGTTTGCCGCCGCACGAGACGGCCAACGAGGTGCGCAGTGGCGAGTTTCGCGAGCTGGCCAACGAGTGCCGCACGCCGACGGGCCGCTTCAAGGACCGCGAGGGCTGGAAGGACCGCATCCGCGGCATTCGCTGCGACGGCCGCCAGATGGGCCTGTGCACGGCAGCCGTGGCCGAGGCCGTCCACGTGTTTGGCCGCATCGACATTTTGCTGTGCTGCAACAGCGAGGCCGTGGTGGGCGCCGTCGAGGAGCTGTCGGCCAGCACGTCGCCGGTGCCGGTGCCGGTGCCGGTGCCGGTGCCTGTGCCGGCAGCCGGGCCGGGACCGGGCTCAGGACCTTCACAGTCCCTACGAGGATCCGCATCCGCATCCGGCGTCGTCACATCCACTCCCAGCCTCGGCCTGGCCGACTCGGGCACCAACATGCTGGCGCGCGACCAGTTCGAGGCCAATTTCTTCTCGCAGGTCAACTTCATCAAGGCGACGCTGCCGCAGTTCCGCGCACAGCACACCGGCCACATCATGGTGCTGTCCAGCATCGGCGCTCACATTGGCACGCCCGGCATGCCCATCCACACGGCTGCCACCTGGGCCCTCGAGGGCTACTGCGACTCCCTCGCCTACGAAATCGCCCCCTTCAACATCAAGGTCACCATCATCGAGCCCAACCCCGAGGTGCTGACGCTGACCAACAAGATTGTATTTGCGCCGTCGTTCCCGCAGTACGAGGAGGCCACGGCCGCAGCCGCAGCCGCAGCCGCAGCATCAGCCACTGCAGCAGCTGCTGCTGCTGCAGCTACCGCTGCCACATCGGCAGCGGAATCGGCAAAAGCCAACGACGACGACGACGACGACGACCCTGACGCTGCTGCCGTCGCCGCCGCCGCCCTGGCCGAGGCCGCCGTCCCTGCACCGAGCATCCGGACGGTTCTGACCAACGTCCTCAACACGCACCCGGACTCGGCCTTGCCGCCCAAGTCAAGCTCTGGCAGCGGTCCCGGCGGCTTCGTCGAGCGCTATCCCAAGCTGTCGCCCGCCGAGTACGACCGCCTGGTGCTCGAGACCGTGCATGCGCTGACGGCGATTGGCGGCCACGAGAACCCCCCGACGCGCCATATTGTGGGCTTCGAGGCCAGCGCCGCCGTGCAGGAAAAACTCAAGACGGTCACGGAGGAGCTGGAAGACTTTGTCGAGGCCAGTCTGGCCGTGGACATTTTCGACAGCGAGCTCAAGAAAGAGGCACGTGAGGGGAAGCAGAAGCAGCAGCAAGAGCAAGAACAACAGCAGCAGCAGCAGCAGCAGCAGCAGCAGCAGCAGCAGCAGCAGCAGCAGCAAAACCAACAAGAATAGCGGCAGCAGCGACGGGACGACAAGGAGGACAGACAAAAAGGATCATTCTCTCTACGGCGGGTGCTGCCACAGCAGAGCCAGAAAGCACAAAACGAGCGTTTCTTTTAGCAACTGCGCAAAGTACGGCGTTTTCATACGTAGCTTTTATGTTATTCCAGCGTGAAATGAGACAGATATGGCGATCGGCTGCGTCGACGTGAACATTAGACCGAGGACGAGTACGACGTATTATTACAACTGCCAAAGCGCCTGCTGGTGCTGCGGACATAGTAGATGCTGTCTATGGATATCCATGCACACGCCAGACTGTGCCCCACCGAGCTTCATTTATTACTAAGAAACGCCAGCCTGTCTCCAGCGGTGTGTGTCTTCGTTTTTTGCCTTGGCCTTTCCCGTTGACGAAAGACGTTACAAGTTAACGTTAACAAAACTATTATTTCCTAATTAATTTAGACTTCACCACAGCGCTTTTTCGTATGCTCGCACGCCGACACTCGCTCATCACAGAGCTTGATTGCAGCCAAGCAGCCGGACTGTTTCCCTTTTGTGTTCTGCGATACTCTTTGTTTTTCAGGACCTGCTTTTCTGTTGTCAGGACTATTTGCAGCCCTCTGATTCCCCTTTTCTCCAGTTTGTTGGCGCGATAATAGATAATACGGCATCTCCAACTCGACCAAACACCCCAGCTCCAGCCCTCCGTCCTCAACAGGCTCGTCATGCCTTTGTCGGCGCATCTGCTCTTGTCTTTGTCAAAATAAAAGCCCCTCTTTCCTTTGGTTGTTGGATGCCAGAGGCGGAGGAAAGAGGGTGCACTTTTTTTCGAAGCTCTCCAGCCTCGACAACGACCTCGGGTCTTGGGCCGCGACTCATTGTTTTGTTTCTCTTTATCCTGGCTCTTTCTCAGCCTTTCCGACCTTTTATCGACATTCTTTTTAGACCCTTTTGTCTCTTCGGCTTTGTCGGCCTGCTCAACCGTCTTCGTCAGCCTTTGTTCCCATCATCGTTTTGCAAGACATCATGGCACAGTCTGATCCTTTCTCGCCCATCGCACCGGCACAGGTCAAGGTTCTCGTTCTGCCCGTGGGGCCCGTTCACCATGACCGCTTCCTCTCGTTTGTCGACCGCCTACAGGGCGAGCGCGCTGTTCATCTGCGCGATGTCAGCGCCGACAGCCGGCCAAACCGAAGTAAGTTTTGGGTTTTCTTTTCTTTGGTTTTCTTTTCTTTGGTTTTCTTTTCTTTGCCTTTCTCCCTGCTGTTCTGACAGGCTCGCGCAGACATGTTCAATCCTCTGGCTTTCCCCGACGGCGTCATTTTCTACGACCTGATCACGCACGAACCACCGCCGTCCCACCTCGCTCTCTCGCCCTTTGATGCCTTCCGCGAGCCGCTTGTTGTGCTTGCGCTGGCCGATGGAGCCGCCATAAAGACTGTTGATCTCAGCGCAGTCGACAGCAGCATCGGCGGCAGCGGCAGCATCGGCGGCAGCGGCGGCAGCAGCAAGCGTCTGTCTGCGCCGGGCGGCCGCTCGATCGAGGAGCGCAACATGCGCACGCTGTACCAGGAGCTCGAGGAGCTGCGCGACTGCTACACCAAAGTGCTGGTGCACCGGGTGCTGGTCTTTGACTACGTGGCGGCGGCGTCCGACGACGGCGTGGCCGTGCCGGTCCCCGAGGGCATTGCGGTGGTGCCGCCGCTGGCGCAGTCGAAGCGCACGACCATGAAGACGGTGCTGTGCGACGTGTCGTCGCTGCTGCTGGCCGAGATGAACACGCTGGCCAAGTCGTTTGAGGCCATGACATACATTGAGTCTCCGGGCCAGTCGGCCAGCGCGTCGTCCCTCTCGTCGTCGACGGCGGCAGCGCTGTTCCGCCGGCGCTCGTCGGCGGGCGGCGTGTTTGGCGGCGGTGATGACTCGGCATCCGACGGCGGCGCCAGCGCCAACAGCTCCGCGCTGCCGTCTCGACGCAATTCGCAGTACGTGCTGCCAACGCACCAGACAGCAGGAGGAGGGGGAGGGGGAGGCATGCGGTCTAGCTCGGCCGGCGGCATGGACCGGGCCCAGGCACGCATGTCCATGCCACTTCCATACAAGGGCCCGTTGCCTTTTGGTCCTGGTGGAGTCGCCGGCGGTGGCGGCGGCAACGTGGCGGCGTCCGGGCGGCCGTCCACACCAGTGCGCAGTGGACTCTCGGGACCGCCCACGACGTTTGACGACATTGCTGCTGGTGGTGGCGGTGGCGGCGGTGGTGGCGGCAGCGGTCTCAGCACGGTCTCGAGTCCCGACCGGACGGCCACCGGGTCGCCGTTTTCATCATCGGCGGCGGGGCGGCCGGACACGGCCAACAGCAGTGTGGGCAGCAGCAGCCAACAGGACCGGGTGTCGGTGCAGGGGTTCGGGCCTGGCGGGCTCAACGAGCGGTGGCGCAACAAGGGCAAGAGCCGGGTGGCGATTGTGGTGGCGTCGCTGTATTTGCAGGCCGGGCGGTGGACGGATGCGCTGCGGGAGCTGTCGGAGGCGGCGGCGGTGGCGCGGTCGCTCAACGACCACCTGTGGCACGGCAAGGCGCTGGAGCTGATTGTGGTGTGTCTGGTGCTGCTGGGCTGGGCGGGGCTGGAATTCCAGGTGCCGGCGGTGTGCATGCCGCCTCCGGAGAAGGGCGCGGCGGCGGCGGCGGCGGCCCAGCAGGCAGCCCTGGACGCTGCCGAAAAGGCGCAGCCGCACCAGGCGCGCTGGCTGCGCCATCTGCAGCTGGTGCTGCCGGACCTCGTCGACCGCATTCTGGGGCTGTATTCGCGCATCTCGGGCGAACACCTGCCGCAGCTGCCGCTGGCCGAGGCCACAGTGCGATTTGCCAACTTGCTGACAGCGCTGCACGTTGCCGACGGCGTGCTGGAGCGGCCCTTTCTCGACATGGCCGTGGGCGTGCCCGGCGGACGGCTCGACCTCGACAAAGCGGCAACACCGACCCCACGGGCGCCGGCGCCGCGCCGGCTGACGACGTCGCCGCGCCTGACGGTGGCGCCGTCGCGGCTGCTGATTCTCAACCTGCTGATGCGCGTCTTCCCCTCGTCGCAGCCGGCGTCGCTGCTGGACGCAGACCGCCTGACGACGGCCGACCGCAGCGTGCTGCTGGCTGGCATCGCCGCCGCCCTGGGCCGGCTGGGCTTCCACCGCAAGAGGGCCATGGTGGTGCGCGAGCTGGTGTCGGTGCTGACGGCCGGGCTGGTCGAGGCCCGCACGCGGGGCGCCGCCGAGGTGGGCATCCACCCGGCGGCCGGCCTGCTGGCGCAGGGCAGCAGCGCAGGTGGTGGTCCTGGCGGAGGCGCCGGCTTTGGCTTTGCCGCCGGGGGCACAGCTGCCGCCAGCGGCGGCCGTCTGGCCCTGGACCTGGCGGCGGGCGACATCGAGTCGGGCATGGCAGCCTTTCTTGGCCTGATGCTGCAGACGTACGGCGTAGCCGAGTTCGGTGCTGCCGGGGATGGCGACGACAACGATGACGACGACGACGACTCCAGCGCTGCTGCCGTGGCTCGCATCCGGGCGCAGGCCGCCGCACGGCAGTTTGGCATGCCCGGCATCAAGCTCAACGTTCTGCGGGCCTGCATCCACTTCTGCGAGGCGCTGCCTGACTTTGCCGGCGTGCTCAAGTACTCGAGCGACCTGCTGCGCACGGCGGGCCGTGGAGTCGCGCCGCCTGCGAGCCGATCGCGGCAGCAGAGGGCTCAGCCGGCTCAGCCGTCTCAGCCGGCTCAGGCGAGCCAAGGCCGGCCGCCGTACGGCAGTGTCAGCGGCAGCGGCAGCGGCGACGCCGAGCCGGTGGAGGACGTGGCGCCCGTCATCGGCAAGGACGAGCAGCTGCGGCTGGTCACCAACATTGCCAAGACGGCCAGCCTCGTCGAGCGTCTCGGGCTGAGTGACGTGGCCGGCGTGGAAGCCGAGTACTGGGACGAGTTTTTGCTGCGGGGTGTCAAGCTGGAGCCGCCGCCGCCGCCGTTTGTGCCCATCGGGCACGCCCGCAGCGAGCTGCCGGAGAAGCTGGCGAGGCGAGGCGGGGGCGGGGGCGGAGGCGACAGGCCAGACGACAACGACGCTTCAAAGCCCTCGACGGCATTGGCCAGAACGTCGCAGGACGTCGGCCCGTTCATCCACAACCCGTTTTTAAAGGCGCCGCACAAGGCGGCGGCCGAGCAGACGCTGGTGGCGGGCGAGCCGGCCACGTTCCGGCTCACGCTGCAGAATCCGTACGAGATCGAGGTCGAGGTCGAGAGCATTCGGCTGGAGGGCACACTGGAGGCCACGGCGGAGAGTGAGACGACAGCGACAGCGGCAGCGGCAGCTTCGGCAGCTTCGGCGGCGTCATCGTCGTCGTCGTCGTCGTCGTCCGACTCGGCCGGCTCGTCTGATGTGTCCGACAGCGAGGAGACGACCACGCAAAAGACGCCTGGCGGCAGCGGCGGCGACGCCCGCTTTGTCTCCTCGGCCGAGAGCCTCGTCATTGGGCCCTATCGCACGCAGACGGTCCGCGTCATCGGCACGCCGCAGTCGGCCGGCAGGCTGCGCATCACCGGCGCCATTGTGCGCGTTCGCGGCTGCCGCGAGCGACGGTTTCCCATCTTTTCGCAGGCCTGGGCCCCAACGCGCCCGGAGAAAATCAAGCACATTGGCGAGCGGTGGACCGGATTGGGCGGCGGCAAAGGCGACGTGTCGGCTCTGACGTCGCCGACAGCGGCACACCCAGCGTCGTCGTCGTCGTCGTCGTCGTCGGCCCAGTCGGCCCGGCTCCCGGTCCCCGACGAGCTGGAGCTCCAGGTGATTCCGCCGCAGCCGCTGGTGGTGGTGCAGGCGACGACGCTGCCGCAGTCGTCCGTCATGTTGCTGGAGGGCGAGCGGCGGGAGTTTTCGGTCACGCTGCAGAATCTGTCGCGCACGACGCCGGTGGATTTCCTGCTCTTTTCCTTCCAGGACTCGACGCAGCCGTCGGTGCAGGCGGCGCTGGCACGGCGCGACGCCACGCCGGCCGAGCTGTACGAGTACGAGCTCATGCTGGCCAAGAAGCAAGCCCTGCGGCGGATGCCGGGAGGCGGGACAGACAGCGGCGGCGGCGGCGGCGGCGACGGTGGCGGCAGCAGCAGCAGCAGCAACAGCAACAGCAACAACAGCACAGGAACCAACGACAACCGCCGCATCGAGCCTGGCGCGACGGCCACGTTTGCATTTGAGATCCTCGGCAAACCCGGCCTGACCAGCGGGACCATCCAGGTCGACTATGGCCACCTGGGCCTGGACGACGGCGCAAGCTCGTCGTCGCTGCTGTCGTCGTCGGATCGTTTCCATACGCGCCAGGTGGCGCTGCACCTGACGGTCACGGTCAACGCAGGCATCGAGGTGGCCCGGCTGGACATTTTGCCGCTGGACGGGCCCATTCCAGCGCCGCTCTGGGAGCGATGCCGCGGCGGCGGCGGCGGCGGCGGCGGCGACCACGATGCAGCACGGCTCACACGAAAACCGGCTGCTGCACAGTCTGCCGTGTCTGCGAACCGACGACGGGCCGACTTGGGCAGCGAAGACGAATATTGCTTGTTGATGCTCGACCTGCGCAACGCGTGGCCCAGCCAGATGCGTGTCGACCTGATGGTGGATGATGATGATGGAGACAGCGGAGACGGCAGAGACGGCGGAAAAAGCGAAAAAGACAGGCGCAGGCCCATTCACGTCACCGAACACATTTTGCCCGGCAACACCAGCCGCGTGCTGGTGCCGCTGCGCCGCATCTTGTTGGAAAATTCACACGCGGCCATCCCGTCGCTCAACCCGGCCCGCCAGCGCCAGTTTGTCGTCAGCACCGGCAAGGTTTCGCCCGAAGCCGAGCGCAGCGTGCGCGAGGCCTTCTGGTACCGCGAGACCATCCTGGCATCGCTGCACGGCACCTGGACAGCCATCGGCTCCGAGCTGGCGTCCATGGCGTCCATGCCTTCTTCAACCACCACCCGGCGTGGCAGCATCGAGCTGCGCGGCATACGGCTGACGGCGGCCATGATCGAGGCCATCAAAGTCGACGAGGTTGGCATTGAGATGGCTGTAAGCGGTGGCGGCGTTGTTGGCAACAAGCAAGCGTTGTCGTCGTCGTCGCCGTCGTCATCGTCGTCGTCTCCGCCTCCGCCCGACACCGTCGCCGTGGACGACTTTGTCCAGCTGCGCGTGCGCGTCACCAACCGCACGGCCCAGCCCATCTACCCGACGCTGCGTCTCATGCCCGCCCTCTGCCACCGGCCCCGCAACGTCGCCCGCGACCTGACGCGCAAGCTCGCCTGGAACGGCACCCTGCAGCAGAGCCTGCCGCTGCTGGGCCCGCACGCCTCGGCCGACATCGCCCTGGGCGTCACCGCGCTGTGCCGCGGCGAATTCGAGGTCATGGCATCCGTCGAAGAGACCCGGCTGTGGGTGGGCGCCGACTCGGACGACTCGGACGACCCGGCCAAGACCCGAGCCAAGGCCGGTCGCGACCGCTCCAACACGGATGCCCTGCTGATGGACGCCGTGCTGGGGGCGAAGCAGCGGCGCATCTGGCACGCACGGCGGCCGTATCGATTTGTCGTCGTGGATGCAGAATGAGAGAGAGAGGAAAAGGGAAAGCCAGCGTTGTATTACAAGGGCCGGTTGTGTCTTGAGAGGACGAAGCTACGCACATGACCTGTTCTTTATACAGTAATAATATTCTACAAAGAGCTGACTCTGTACGACGTAGTGTGTAGGTGTTGAAATACAGTTTATAGACCGTTAACTAAGTGTTGCAGTTAACGGAGGTCTTCGTTTTTGCACACTTGGTGTAATGGTTTTTGTGACATGCACATCAATAGTAGGCTATCCATACATTGTAGCTGCCATCTCGATGTTGCTCTTCCGCCTTCAAAGCTATCCTGATTAGGCAGCCAAAGAAAGCTGCAAGAAACCCACAGGGCCGGCAGCCATTGGCCAGGCAGCTTTGTCTGGCATGCCTAAGCGCATGCCGCTAAAGCCCTAAACGGCGATGGCCCAGCAGCTATTTTTACCAGCAAAGGCCCAAAAAAGTGCACCACCTCTTTCTCTTGTAAGAGTATTAATACGGAGTACATTTTTGCCATCGACAAAAAAACATACGAGCACGGCGTATTGCAAAAGTACATTTCGATATCGACGACGAGTGCAAAGTACACCGCATTACTTTTGCACGAGCCTGTTAATAACCACTGTACTTTTCTCGCCCCCTCACTTGGCCATTGCTTAATTTTTTTGGTCTTCTTTCTCTGGCCTGTTACCAAAGCATACTTCTTTCTCTGGCTGCCTACCAAAGCATCCTTCTTTCTCTGGCTGCTACCAAAGCATCTCGTCCTGGATTGGAGATTCTTTGTTTCCTCGCATCTCCCTTTTTCTGCTCTTGCATCTTCACTTTTCCATCCTTGCATCCTTTTTTGTCGCCGGCCATCCTTCGAGCCTGGGCTGCACCATCAGGCCATTTCCCGTTCTTGGTGGTTTGCGTTCCTTTTAGAGAAAGGCTTTGTCCTCCACTGCTTGACTGCGGGCCAACGGCTTTGTGTCGCATCGCCATCACCACTGCCCGCTACCACTGCCCGCTGTCACCAGACATGGACGATCTCTTCCGCACTCTTCAGGGCGGCTGCCAATGTGGCCGCAACCACTATGTCGTGCAGCCGCCGCCAGACAGCTCCGAAGTGGCGCGTGTTCTGTTTGATCCGGAGCAGACGCATCGTGAGTATTGTTTTGTATTTGCGTGGTTGTGTGGTCTGTGTTTTTGTGTTTTGTGTTTTGTCTCTGCACAATTGCGTGGTTGCGTGACGGCGTGCTTTATCTCGCCTTTCTCGCTCTGCTTCATCTCTGGCTGACGACTGGCCCAGGCTCCTCGCTGGCCTCGCCGCTGCCGGCGTTTCTGCGCGTGCCGCTGGCCTGGTACCACAGCAGCACGCGGCCCGTGTTTGACGACGAGCTGCCGTCGGCGATCCGGCGCGTGTACGAGCGCCAGTCGACCAAGCGCCATTTCTGCGGCTTCTGCGGCACTCCGCTGTCGGTCTGGTCCGAGGTCCCGCGCTCCGAGGCCGACTACATCTGGCTGACGCTGGGCAGCCTCTTTGCCGACGACCTCAACCGGCTGGAGGACTGGGGGCCCATCGACAGCGAGTCGGACACGGACGCCGACGCCGACGCCGGCGAGGGCGAGGGCGACGTCGTGGCTTCGACCAGTGCAGCGGCGGCTGTACCCGCAAGCACCGCAGGCACCGCAAGCACCGCCGCCCTGCTCGCATCGCCGACCGGCCTGCCCTGGCTCGACCGCCTGGTGGAGGGCAGCCGTCTGAGCCGGCGCTTGCTGCTGCGGCACCAGCAGCAACAGCAGCAACAGCGGCAGCAGCAGCAGCAACAGCTGCAGCAACAGCAAGCCCAGCAAAACCAGCAAAGCTTCCAGCAAAACCTTGTGCTGCAACAAGCACAACAGCCGCCGTCGAGCGGCAGCGGCCATCCCAAGACGCACGTCCAGCGGCACGACGCCGGCGCCGCCTCCAGCGCGGACGGCGCCGTGCACGTGGAATGGGAGGTGGTGGAGTGGACCGAAGAGGACGGCGACGACGACGACGACGGCCGAGGCGCAGACCTCCGGGAGGGCAGCTACGCCGGCGACAGGCCGAGCCCGGCAAAGCGGCAACGACACGGCGATGGCGAGATTGAAATGGCCGTGTAGGGTGTGCCGGTGGGAGGGATCGGAGACGCAGAAAGCACTGGCTACGGGGGTGTTGGAGAGCAGAAAGTGGAAAGAAGGACGAAAGCGAGGGTATGGTGGGACCATGGAATATTCACAGCAAGGAAGAGGCGTGGCTGGCGCCGAAGGGGTTCAGGGGCATGTGAATAGTGTGTGTTGTGTTTTTTTGTGTTTTTTGTGTTTTTTGCGTCGAATGCCGATGCCATGTGAAATAGGCTTCTTTGTGTTTGGCTGTCTTTTGTCTGCATTGACTCCCACTGTTGTATCACGAGATTAGATTACTTGTACAAAGCAGATTTAAATACCACCTGATAGTAGCATGTCCCGTATGAAGATCTAACCCGAAGACTGGTAGTTCGTGTCGTGTTATTGTGTGACTTTGCACCATGAAAGCCGTCACAGCCGTTTGCAAAGGACGACGTATGAATGGCATACTACAAGTACGAGTACTAGCGAATGGCATAATACAAGTACGAGCACTCTGTCAATCGTCCAATGTACCAAGGGCTTGGCATTCACCAGCCATCTGTGCCGAGAAGGGATTAAGCTTTGGAGCAATAAGGCTTTCAGCTTTGTTCCGGGAGACGATGCCTGGCAGCTCCACCTTGTTTATATGGAATACGAGTATGTGAGTATATCACCTTTTCAGCGAAAACCTCATCCTCTAGGGTCGCTCTCAGCCAAGAGACGCAAGCCTTGGCAAAATGAGCATTTCCATGTCAGCCCAGTTCTGCCTCTAGAGGCACCCATGGCTCGCAGACGACATACCACGGCTGCTCCGGAAGACCTGCTTTTTCAGAGGCCCTCCGTCAGCATCGGCCATGGTTTCGCCGTCGTGGTCATGCGTCCGAATTCCTGCCGTACCCTTTCCTCAGTCGATGGCTATTGGACCTTGCCTTGTTGCGTGGCTTTGTGTACAGTAGGCCGGCGGCCCGCATCTCCGATAGTAGCGTTGTCAGTAGCTCAGGTTGGGAGAGATCCACTGCAGCTGCCCCGCAGTGGGACGGAAGGTACGACGACGTTGGGACGTTGGTCAGGGAAGGAGGAAAGGTCCTTCTCAGCTTTCGCCCACTCTCTCCCACCTCCAGGGTGTGTGACCTTGCTCTCTTGAGGAAAGACCCTGCTCTCTTGAGGAAAGAACTTGCTCTCTTGAGGAAAGACCAATTGGAATAGGCCCGGTAGAGGAATGCCGTTTTTTTTTTCTACGGAGCAGAAGGGGAAATAATACGAGACGATGCTAGCGCTGCACCGTTTCAGCGTAGTGCAAGCCAGGCTTTTCCCAGGCCTGGCCTTTTTTCCCTTTTTCGTTCATTCATGCCCCCAAACACTATACCAGAGTCCATATTATTACATCGTGCATTGCAACAACATGCGACACCCAGCCCGCACGCACATACACACACACGCTCACACTCGCTCGCTCACTCGCTCACACGCACTCGGTGTCGACGGTCCGACGCGGGACAGAGGCGCATTCCTGCCACCCCTCAAACGCAATCAACGTCCAAGAAAGGCGAATGCAGCAGACGGAAGAAAGAGGGCTGTTCCATGCTCCAAGGCGGACATTCGGGTCAGGGATTCTTGGCAGCCAGCCAGTCAGCCGCTCTCTCTCTCTCTCTCTTGAGCTTGTTTTGCATATATAAGAGCATTTCCCTGGACTCCTGTCGGTTGATCTAGTTTTGTCTCTTTTTTTTTCTTGCTCCTTTCTTTCTGCTCTTTATCAGTCTGCATCTCTGCCGCTTCTGCCGTGTTATCTGTGCCTATCTGGGTCTTTCAGCCGGCCAACCGACAAGAACTTGAACACCCAACCAACAAGAGCTGCGTCTTAAGCAACCGACAGTAACCGACAAGAACTCATCTTGAACACCCAAGCAACAAGAACTCGTCTTAAGCAACCGACAAGAACTTGAGCACCCTACCAGGCCTTCCCTTCGCCATGTCTCTGCCCAAAGATTTTCTGTGGGGGTTTGCAACAGCAGCGTGAGTTGTGTTTGCTGTGTGCTGCTTGTTGTTTTCTGCTTTGCTGTTTGCTTGTGTTGTCTGTTCGATTTTTTCGTCGCTCGTCTCGTGTCTCTTACTTTTACTTTCTGTCCTTTTCGTTGCGTTTTCATCCACCCCTGACACCCTCTAGCTACCAGATCGAGGGTGCTGCGGACGAGGACGGGCGCGGCCCGTCGATCTGGGACACGTTTTGTGCGATTCCGGGCAAGATTGCGGACGGCAGCTCCGGGGCGGTGGCGTGCGACTCGTACCACCGGTGGCGGGAGGACATTGCGCTGCTGAAGCAGCTGGGGGCGCCGGCGTACCGCTTTTCCATTTCCTGGTCGCGGGTGATTCCGCAGGGGGGCCGGGGCGACGGGGTGAACGAGCAGGGGATCCGGTTCTACCAGCAGTTTGTGGACGCGCTGCTGGAGGCCGGGATCACGCCGTTTGTCACGCTCTTCCACTGGGACCTGCCGGAGGCGCTGGAGCAGCGGTACGGCGGGCTGCTCAACCGGACCGAGTTCCCGCTGGACTTTGAGCACTATGCGCGGACCATGTTTGCGGCGCTGCCGCGGGTCAAGCACTGGATCACGTTCAACGAGCCGTGGTGCTCGAGCATTCTGGGCTACAGCACGGGGCTGTTTGCGCCGGGGCGGTCGGCGGACAGCGCGCACGAGCCGTGGCAGGTGGGCCACAACATCCTGGTGGCGCACGGGCGGGCGGTCAAGGCGTACCGCGACGACTTCAAGGCGGCGTCGGACGGCGGCGAGATCGGCATCACGCTCAACGGCGACGCGACGTATCCGTGGGACCCCGAGGACCCCGAGGACGTGGCGGCGTGCGACCGCAAGATCGAGTTTGCCATTTCGTGGTTTGCCGACCCCATCTACTTTGGGCACTACCCGGCGTCCATGGTGGCGCAGCTGGGCGCGCGGCTGCCGACGTTCAGCGACGAGGAGCGCGCGCTGGTGCTGGGGTCCAACGACTTTTACGGCATGAACCACTACACGGCCAACTACATCCGGCACCGGCCGGCGTCGGAGCCGGTGGCCGAGTCCGACTTTCTCGGCCACCTGGAGACGCTGTTTGAGAGCAAGGCGGGCGCGTCGATCGGGCCCGAGACACAGTCGTTTTGGCTGCGGCCCAATCCGCAGGGGTTCCGCGACCTGCTCGGCTGGCTCAGCCGCCGCTACGGCCGCCCCAAGATGTACGTGACCGAGAACGGCACCAGCCTCAAGGGCGAGAACGAGCTGGCGCCGGCCGACGCCGTCCACGACGACTTCCGCGTCAAGTACTTTGACGACTACGTGCACGCCATGGCCGATGCCGTGGCCCTCGACGGCGTCGACGTGCGCGGCTACATGGCCTGGTCGCTGCTCGACAACTTTGAGTGGGCCGAGGGCTACGAGACCCGCTTTGGCGTCACCTTTGTCGACTACAAGAACAACCAGGCGCGCCATCCCAAGAAGAGCGCCACCTCGCTGAAGCCGCTGTTTGACAGCCTGATAGAAAAGTAGGCTGTGACAGATAGGGGGCTCTGCGGCAGATAGGGGGCTCTGCGGCAGATAGGGGGCTCTGCGGCAGATAGGGGGCTCTGCGGCAGATAGGGGGCTCTGTGACAGCCTGATAGCAATAGGGGGTTGCATGGCACTTTAAAGTCACGTGTGTATGCGATAGAATAGACGCTTCGGTCGAAGGGCTGGATCGTCTTAAAGGGACAGATTCCTCGGTGAACATTCTGGGCAAGAGATTTGTCCGTTCTGAGCCAACGGCAGACACTTGCCGCTGGGAATACCTTGTCCGCAGTTGTTTTGTTTGTCCATATAGAGTTTTTGTGTGTTATTGTATCGTTCTTGTGATCGTACTTGTGCTCGCGATTCCGAGCTGTAATGTAGTCTGGTCTCCGAGTAATGTAGTCTCGTCGTGCAAGCGTGCTATGCAACTACCGAGTTGCCAGCCTGGTCGTACGAGCAATTACTCCATACTCCGCACCACTTACCCCATATTTCCCCACTTAACCGCCCAGCTCAATTCCTCGGCTCCAGGCGCCTCGGCCTTACGGGTATTGCAAGGCCCTGGTATTACAGCACAGTCTCGCCTATCTGTTTTGGTATTGCCCGACTTTCGGGTTCGGGACTTGCGCGTACATGTCTTTCTTTTTTCCCGATTCCCCGGTCCTATTTATACGACTCGTCTTTTATTGGTGTCCTGAGGTTTTTGTATTTTGACTTTTACACTTCTCAGTTGTCTTTCTCTTTGTTGCCTGTCCACCTGATTCTACACCCTCCCCCTTCATCACCATGCCTGCGCAGAGCCGACTGGGCTCTGTTTTGGGCCATTTGCTGGGGTCGCGGGCGTCGCCGGAGAGCGCGGGCGCGGCGGGGCCGGTGAACAAGCATGTGCTGACGCCGACGGTGTTTCTGGAGCGGGCGGCGGCGATCGAGCCGGAGGCGGAGGCGATTGTGCACCAGACGGCGAGCGGGGCGACGCTGCGGCGGACGTACGGCGAGTTTGCCGAGCGGGCGCGCGGGCTGGCGTGGTACTTGGCGGCGCAGGGGCGGCAGCGGGTGGGGATTCTGGCGACGAACACGCCGGCCTTTCTCGAGACGATCTATGCGGCCGGGGCGGCGCGGGCGGTGCTGGTGCCGGCCAACTACCGGCTGAGCGCGGCGGACGTGTGCTATGTGTTTGCGTGGGGCGACGTGGACATTGTGGTGGCGGATGCGCAGTTTGCGCCGCTGCTGACGCAGGGCGCCGACAGTTTTGCGGCGGCCCACCCGGAGGTGCCCATTTTGGTCGACGCCGATGCCGACGGGTCGCCGGGCGAGCTGCACGGCGACTACGACGCCGCCGTGTTCGAGGGGCTGCGGCTGGAGGCGGCGCACTGCGGCGCAGCGTCGTCGGCGTCGGCGGACGCGGCCGCACGCTGGCAGGCGCTGCGTGACTTTGTCGATGCGGCGCCGGGCGGCGACGGGCGGCGGCCGCGACCGCCGCTGGCCGAGGACGACGTCATTGCCGTGCCCTTTACGTCGGGCACGACGGCGCGGCCCAAGGGCGTCGAGTACACGCACCGCAGCAGCTATCTGGCGGCCCTGGCCAACGTGGTCGAGTCCGGGCTCAACATGCCGGATGCCAGCCCCGACGGTTCCGACGGCAGCTCCGACGGCAACTCCGGCACCTCCGGCAACTCCGGCAGCTCCGGCACCTCTAGCCCCGACGCCGGCCGCTGCCGCTACCTCTGGACCCTGCCCATGTTCCACGCCGTCGGCTGGACCTTTCCCTGGGCCGTGTGCGCCGTGCGCGGCACCCACGTGTGTCTGCGCAAAATCGACTACCCGCTGATCTGGCGCCTGCTGCGCGACGAGCACGTCACCCACTTCAACGCCGCCCCCACCGTCAACACCCTGCTGTGCGCCGACCCCAGCGCCGCCCGCCTGCCCCGCCCCGTGCGCGTCACCGTTGCCGCCAGCCCGCCGACGGGGCACCTGTTTGAGCAGATGGTGGGTGTTTGTTTTGTGGTGTTTTGGTGCTTTGCTTTCTAGTGTTTTGGTTCTTTCCAGTGTCTTTCCGGTGTCTTGGTTTTGCTTTTGCTTTCGGTGTCTTTCTTCCGGTGTCTTTCTTCCGATGTCTTTCCCGGTGTCCTGTTTTTGCTTTTGCTTCCCCCCTCTTTGCATCTTTCAGTCCTCCCTTGCTTTTCCATCCTTTTCTGACCCTGACAGACAAAACTCAACCTGCACCCGGTGCACGTGTACGGCCTGACAGAAACATACGGCCCCATCACGCGCGGCTATGTGCTGCCGGCCTGGCACAAGCTGCCGGCCCACGAAAAGTTTGAGCGCATGGCTCGCCAGGGCCACGGCTTCCTGACCAGTCTGCCGGTACGCGTGGTCGAGAGCGGCGACGGCGACGGCGAAAACAAAAACACCACCACGCACACCCCCCGCGACGTCCCCCGCGACGGCCGCACCATTGGCGAAATCGTCTTTGCCGGCAACATCTGCGCGCGCGGCTACTACAAGGACCCGGCCGCCACCGCCAAGCTGTTCGCCGGCGGCGTGCTGCACTCGGGCGACCTCGCCGTCTGGCACCCCGACGGCAGCATCCAGATCCTCGACCGCGCAAAGGACATTATCATCTCCGGCGGCGAAAACATCTCCTCGCTCGCCCTCGAGAGCGTCCTCGTCGAACACCCCGACGTCCTCGAGGCCGCCGTCGTCGCCGTCCCCGACTCCCACTGGGGCGAGCGCCCCAAGGCCTTTCTGACCGCCCGCCGCGACCCCGCCGCCCCGGCCTCCGCCCCCGCCTCCCTCGCCAACGACGCCTTCCTCGCCTGGGTCAAGGCCCAGCCCGCCATCAGCCGCTTCATGGTCCCGCGCGAGGTCGAGGTCGTCGCCGACCTGCCCAAGACAAGCACCGGCAAGCTGCAGAAAAACGTTCTGCGCCAATGGGCCCTCAAGGGCACTCCGGACAATGTGCGCGTGCCCCTGTCATGACCTGCCCGGGTCGCAGGTACTGCCTCCGTCTCTTTTTCCTTGGTTCTGGCCAAGGAGTTGGTCACGTGATGGTTGGCACGCGGCGGCGGCGGCGGCGGCGGCGGCGGCGGCGGCGGCGGCGTCTGTCGTCGTGATGGCCAAGACGGCAAGGCCCTAGAGCCTGCTTGGAAGAGGAAAAAGAACGCTGGTTGTCCTGGCGGTCGCAATACGGCCAGCCGTGCCGCGAGGGGTGTGTGGCCACAATGTCTGGTACATCTAGCTTCTGGCTCAGGATAAAAATCGTGGTTTTTTGTCCTGGCTATGACATGTATGATTCTTGCTTCGTTTCTAACTGAGATTTGTTTTCGTACTTCTTGCTTGGTGCTTCTTGCTTCGTGCTTCGTGCTTCGTGCTTCGTGCTTCGTGCTTCGTGCTTCGTGCTTCGTGCTTCGTGCTTCTTGATTCTTGCTTCTTGCTTCTTGCTTCTTGCTTCGTGCTCGTGTTTGCTTCTTGCCTCTACCCCTTTTCTTATTATTCTTACATCTTGTCTCATATATAAACTCGATGAGGGCGAATTTCAAAACCAGACATCAACCAAAAATATTACAAGCTTTTGTATCTGCAAAATGTCATGTACGTCGAAGAGAATGCTTAGAAAAAAAAGAAAGAAAGAAAAACTGCGCTTGAATAATGCAAAATGCGCCAGCCCAGGTCCTAGTTCCTCCTCCTTTAAGAAGAACCCTCCACCATCCACTCCTCGACCTAATCTAGCCGGGTCTGCGATGCCGCTGGTGGAATCTCGTCGCTCAACCGGTAGTCTGCCGAGTTCTCGCCTTCTCTTCCTGTCCCTCCTGCTCCTCCGGCTTCTTCTCCTCCAACCGCTCCGGCAGACTCTGGGCTCGAGTTGCGTCGCCGTCGCGGCCGTGCCCAGAACAAGCCACCCAGCGCATTGCTGAGACTGCGGGCCCGATTGCGTATAGTCCCGCTGCCGCTGCCACTGCCACTGCCGCTGCCACTGCCGCTGCCGCTGCCACCGACGCCCCTGGACGACGTCCGCGGCCCTGCGCCCGCATGAATGCTGCTGCCGCTGCCTCCTGCCGCCATCTCACCGCCGGTCTCCGCGCCGCTGCTCACGGTCGCCGCCTGCACCAGTGGCTCACTCGATGCGCCTTGGCCCCGTTGGTGGCGGTGGTGGTGGGAGTTCTGCGGCGGCTGCTGCTGCCCTGCCAGAGGATACAGCAGCCGCTCAGCATCGTCGAGCAGCAGCTCGTCCTGCGGCACAAAAAGACTGGATCTCAGTCCGGGCCGCACGCGCCGCGTCGACATGCGCCGCGCCGGCTGCGGGCTGCTGCCGTCCATGTGCTTGAGAATGGTGTCGGCCACGACTGTGCTGACCGTCGACGACAGCAGCGGCGAAGGCGAGATCAGCGGACCCTGGTAGAGGCCGGCCGAGTGCAGCCACAGCTGCGACGACGTCGGCGTGATCGGGCGTTGTTGTTGTTGCGGGTGAGCTGCTGCTGCTGCTGCTGCTGCTGTAGACGGCGGCGCATCGCCGCCCGCCGTCGTTGCCGCCGCCGGCGTCTCCGACGGCGATGTGTCACGTGACTGAACACCGGCAAGGCTGCGCCAAGGGCTGCCCAGCAGCTGAGCATCCTCAACGCCGTCAACGCCGCCGCCGCCGCCGCCGCCGCCCACGCCACTTGCGCCATCATCGTGGGAAGCTGGCGCCACCAGCCGCGGAGCAGCCGGTGAGGTCGACATGGACACACTCAACGTGGGGCCTGCTGGATTGCTGCTTCCTCCAGCAGCCCCACTACCAGCCCCAGCAAAAAACGCCCGTGGAGACGGCACGCCGCTGTCGGCAGGCAACGCCGTAAACGGCCGGCCGGTGACTGTGCCGGCCAGAGGCCCGGCAAAGCTGACGCGAGACGCACGCGACGACCGGCGGGAGCCGCCGGCCGACGCTGCCGCCGACACCGACAGGCGGGAAGGTGGCCGTCGGCCCGCCGTTCCCTGCTGCGCCAGATAGATGGCCTCGCCGCCGCCGCCGCCAACGCCAACGCCAACCACCAGGCCAGCATCGCCGTCAACGTCGAAGCGGCCGCTGCGGTCACCGCTCCCCGAGCCCATATGCACGCCGTCCTCGATGCCGTCGTCGTCGTCATCGTCGTCGGCGTCGTCGCCATCGTCGTCTTCGTCGTCTTCGTCACCACGGCTGGCCTGCTGGCGGCCGCTCGTGATGATAAAGACGCCAGAAAACGTGAGCAGGCAGCCGCCCACAAACTTGGCGGCCTGCTCGGCAGTCGTGCGCTCAAAGTCGCGGTACAGAACGGCACTGCCAATGATGACCGACAGCGTAAACATGACAAACTGGATGGGGATGACCTGCGTTGAGTCAAAGCGCTGCAGCGCCTTGTTGACGTAGCGGACCTGCATCACGGCCGTGGCCAGCAGCACGACGACGAGCACGTACGTCATCGGCGTCACAAACGCCCCGAACAGCGTCGACGACAGCATGGACGACACGCCCTTGGTGGCCAGCACCGTGTAGGCGCCTTTGTTGTTAGGACGAGAGAGAGAGAGGGAGAGAAAGACAGACAACTAGAGAGGGAGAGAGAGAAAGAAGAGAAAGACAGGCAGACACTCGCAACTAGAGAGAAAGACAGACAACTCACCAAATAGCCCGACCAAGCCCAGATCAATCAAAATGGTCCGGTTGCCGTAGCGCGGGCTGGCCCACATCAGCAGCGCAATCAAGCTCCAAGAGACGGCCGCGTAGATTTCAAAGGCCGGCGTCGTGATGGCGTCCCACACGTCGTGCGGAGCCAGCTTCGTTTCTTCCTGCTTGGCGCTCAGCACCACGGTGACGACGCCGGCGATGGCCACAATGACGCCGCCAAAGTCGCGCTTGCGGAACGGCTCCTTGAACAGCATCGGCGCAATCACGCAGTTGGACACCAGCGCCACCACTCCCAGCGGCGACACAATCGACGCCGGCGCAAAGCCGTACGCCAAGAAGTTGCCCATCTCGCCCACCGTGATCAGCACCTGGCCCAGCCACCAGTACGGCGACTGCAGGTACGACGTTGACGTCGCCGCCGTCGTTGCCGTTGCCGCTGTTGGCGCTGTTGTCGATGGTGTCGATGATGTCGCCGATACCGCCGACGCATTGTGTTCCGCCCCTCCGCCGCCGCCACCGCCGCCGCCGCCGCCGCCGCCCGGCCTCCGGCCCAGCCCCAGCAGCGGACTCGACTCCCCGGCAGCATCCTCATAGTTGTCGTCCTCCCATCGTTGTTGGTATTGTCCCCTGCCGTCGCCATGCGAGCTCCCGTTGCGCCGCCCAGCTCTGCTTTGCGCAACCCAGTCTGCCGGCCCGTTCGTCGCCCCGTTTGTCGGCCCGTGTGCCGCTCCGTAGTCGCCGCCACCGCCCGCCTGGGCCTTCAGCGCCTGCCGAGCCCGCTCTCGATTCTGCTGCCGCGCCTGGTGCAGCCGGATGTGTGCGAAGCGCTGCACATTCAGCGCCAGCGCAATCAGCACGTTGCCCACGATCGCCGTGACAATGCCAATGAGCGTCGACCAGTTGCTCGGCAGCTCGGCCCCGGGGTCGCCGCCCGTGGTGCCATTGCCACCGGACGAGCCGCCGCCGGCAAAGGGCGGCGTCCAGGACTCGAGGAGCGGCAGCGGAGTCGGCGGCGGCAGCACTGGCGAAAATGGGTTGATGTACATGGTATTCGCCAGCTGAAGCTGAGAGAGAGGGCGAGACGCAGAGAGGGAGACGGCCGGGGGGGAGAAAAAACAGCCTCCTCGAAAGCACCTCTTCGAGGAAAGCCTTCTCGAGAAAATCTCGAGAAAGGCCCTCGGCACAACACCTTCAAGAAAAAGCTGGTTTTGGAGCCGACATCCAACAGCGCGGAATAATGCTTTCGTTCATCGGACACAACAATCCAAGAGAGGTCATAAATCGAGACAGTCGGGGTGTCAGGCTGCCTGTCTGCCTGTCTGCTTCTGCTTTTAGATGACGGGAAACTGTGCCGAAAAAAAAAGCTGAAAATGACTTGTCGCGTTTGGCCGAAACAGCAGGGAAATCAACTCGGGTCAGTCGGGTCCAGCCAGGCTGAACAGAGCCGTAAAAGGAGAGACAGGTGCGGAAATAATGCAGAAAGGAAGAAAAGGGAAAGAAAAGAAAAGGAGGGGGCGAGGTGACGGGAAAGACGATCAACTGTGGTAGAACAGTAAAAAGAAAACGAAATGTCAGGTATTACGAGTAAATGCACGAAGAAGAAAAAACACAAGGAAGTTGCGGCGTTGCTCTTTGCCTATTCCTCATTGAGAAAGCAGCAGTCGATAAGGGATCCAGTAACCAGATCTGTACGATAATACGAGTATGGTATATTATCCTTACTCCGCCAAAACGTCCCCTGAGCGTCGCCTTGCGGTAAAGCGCAGTAATAATCACGGCAAAGTATGGCCCATAGCTCCTGCCTCTTTGCGAGGTAATAATGCTCGAACAAGCCGCTATCCATATAATTGTGGCTGCCTACGGTGTAAGCGAAGGATGTATGGATAACTCGTATGCTTAGTGTGATCTTTTCGTACAAAGCACAGTGGGCATGCCCCACTTCCCTACCGGCTTTTTTTCTCCGCTCTTTCCACTTATGTAAGGAGTTTCTCTGATCGGCTGCGATCTGGTGACTTTTCCCCGACCAGTTGCCACTTTGCGTACTTTCACGGTTTGATGCCACATCGACAACACATTACCATCTGAGATTCAACTCGACCAGAAGGAAAGGCACGGATCAACATACAGCATTTGCATCAACATACCACATACAGCACATAGCATCCTACCGGCAAATTCAACACGAGCCAAGATGCCCGATGACAGCGACCCGCCCAAGAATCCGTTTGTCCGCTGGAAGCAGCATGTCGACATGCACATTGGAAGGACGCTCAACGGCCTTTTGGGCATTCCAGCCATGGTGACCAAGAACCTCAACATCCGGCGGGCGTCGGACGGCGAAACCAGCGCATGGCCAGACAGCAGCAACGACAGCAGCCAGGGCGACCAGGCCACCCAAGATAGCCAGGGCGTCAGAGACGGCAAGGATGGCGGCAAAAGCGACAGAGACGGCAGGGACGGTAGGGACGGCATGAACGGCATGAGCGGCAGAGACGGCAGAGACGGCAGAGCCGGCAGCGACAGGCCCGGCACGGGCGGCGGTCTGGACGACGTGGACGCAGCGCAGCTGCTCGAGTGGCACAAGTTTGTCTACTACTCGCCGTACTCGCCGCTGAAGCTGCAGCAGCAGCAGCAGCAGCAGCAGCTGTCGTCGTCGTCTCTGCTGTCGACGTGGCCGCTGGACGCGCAGCAGCAGCGGCGGCGGCGGCCGTCGCCGTTCTTTGGCGACGGCTTTGGCGTGGTGGTGTCGCCGGTGCCGCAGGACGTGCCCCTGGGCGTCGATCCGTTCTCGTTTACGTATGCGGATGCCTACGAAGACCTGCTGCGTGCCAGCAGCGGCCGGCCGTTGCTGGACTTGGCGGCGCGCTCGCACCGCAATCTGCGCTACCAGCTGCGCTACGGCAGCGCGGCCGAGCCGCCGCACGTGTTTTTCCACCGGCTGCACAGCCAGCGGCTGCTGGACGCGTATTTTCCACGCAAGATGATCACTGGAGGCGACGGCGACGGGATGCCGAGCAGACTGGGCCGCAGGGACGCTGGCGGCGACGCTGATGCCGACCGGCCCGTTTCGACAGCGCTGGCCGCCGCCGCCGAGCAGGACCAGGGAAACGCCAGTTGGCGGAAAGAGTTGCAGCAGCAGCAGGAGCAGCAGCAGCAGCAGGAGAACGAAGACCACGATTACGAGTACGACGAGTACGACGAGTACGACAGGTACGACGAGAGCGAAGGCGAGACGGACGACGACGAAGGGGGCTACTTTGGCCGTGGCCGCACGCCGTGGACGCAGAGCAATAGCGCTGACAGAGGGGAGGACGGCCGACGCTCCGAGCCGGAGACGACGCCGGCACGGCGCTGGAGCCAGGGCGGCGGCGGCGGCGGCGGCGGCGGCGGGCTCTTTGACGAGCTGGACCGCGTCTTTCGCGTTCTCAGCCGCATCATTGACGAGAACACAGGCTGCAGCGACGGCCGGCGCGCCGTCGACGACGATGCCAGGGACGGCAGGCAGGCGCCGGGCACGGAGGACGAGCTCTACCAGGCGGTGCAGTCGGCGTACGCCAATGCGGAGAAGTCGCTGAGCTCGTTTATCAAGTCGATCCGGGACATGTCTGTAGGCGAGGAGGGCGGTGGCGGCGTGGTTGGCAGCGGCAGCACCAGCAGGAGCGCCGGCACAAACACTGATGCCAGCACCAGCACCAGCCCCAGCACCAGCACCAGCACTACCCCCAGAACAACGACGTCAACGTCTACCAGCAGCGACGGACGCAGCAAGACGACGACGGAGCGAGAAGACCTGGGTCCCGGGGCCGGCGAGATCATCCGCACGACAGAGGAGAGCGTGGACATGTACGGCCTGCGGCACGTCAAGACGCAGACGCGGCGGCTGGACGCCGACGGCAACGAGGTGTCGAGCCAGACACACATTTCCATCCGGTCGCCCACGCCGCAGGAGCTGGCCGACGAGCAGCAGCGCCGCCAGCAACGGGAGAAGGGCGGGGCCGACGCAAAGGAGCACAGAGAGAAAGAGAGCACGGGCTGGTTTTGGAAATGAGGTCGGAGTAGAGTCTTTGGTGCTAGCCGAAAGCTGGGCTGAGCGACGGGTTTGGCACTCTTTCAAGCGTTGCCGTGTACTCTGCATCTTGTACTGCTGTATTTGCTTACAAGCAGATGTAAGCAGGTGCATGGATATGCAGCAGATTCATGGATATGCAAGCAGATACAGGCAGATACAAGCTGATGCATGGATATGCAAGCGGATACAAGCAGATGCGCATCCTCTCCATTCAGCAGATTGTTTTAGTCTGACCACACCTGTACATAGTTTTGGATGTCCTTTGCCTGGGTCAAGCCCTCACTGCTCATTCTATTGTAAAATACCTGCCCTATATACACGAATAATGTTCACGCTTTTGATGTTCTCGCTGATGGCACCCTCGTTTTTCATTTGCACCGACGATGGCTCCATTTGGCTTTGGCTTTCCGCATGCTCACACATGCTCACACATGCTCACACATGCTCACACATGCTCACACAATATGCCTGCCGTCTAGCCTGCCATCCCTGCCCGCCCCTAGCCTACCCAACACCTAGCCATGTCGTGCCTGGCTCTTTTTCTTGCGCATCAGCCGCTTGCGGCCGATGATCTGCTGGCGCATGGCCAGCTTGGCCTCGGCCTTTTCCTTCTTGGGCGGCTGGGCAGCGTCGGGGGCGGTCTGCCGGCCCTGCGTGGGGCGGCGGGCGTTGCGGCGCGACGAGGGTGTCTGCGCCTGTGTCTTCGTCTGTTTCTGCGCCTCTGTCTTGGCCTGTGTCTTCGTCTGTGTCTGCGTCATCGCCGGCGTCTGCGGCTGCGGGCGGGGCTGGCGGGCCTTTTCCTGCAGGGCGCGGCGGCGGGCGACGACGTTTGCGTTTTCGATGGCGAACTCGACGATGAGGCGGTGGGTCTTGGAGCCGTCCTGGGACTTGACGGGGTGGCCGTTGAGCCAGCGCAGGGCGGCGAGGGCCCAGCGGTGGGACCAGTACTCGATGAAGCCGTAGCCGCGGCTCTTTGCGGCGCCGGCGGCCTGGGCGGCGCGGGCGGACTTGGCCGAGGCGGCGAGCAGCTTGGAGCCGGTCGCGTCGGACTCGAGCACGACCTTGGCCTGGCGCACGACGCCGGAGCCCTTTGCGCGGCGGAGGTGCTCGGCCTCGCGGTCGGCCTGCCCGCCGCGCGCGAGCTCGTCACGTGACAGCGGCGCGCGGCGGCCGGCCTTGACGTCGGCGGCAAAGCCGACGACGGCCTGGCGCGCGAGCGCCTTGAGCGCCTTGGCATCGATGTGGCGCGGCAGGTTGCGCACGGCCAGCCGCGTCAGGCTGAGGTGCAGCGCCGGGTTGCTGCGCACCAGCTGCTGGCGCTGCCGCGCGCTGGCCTCGCGCAGCGCCACCTCGGCCGGCGGCAGCGACGCATACAGCGCCGACCCGCGCGCCACCGTGCCCTCGGCCAGCAGAAAGAGCCGCCGCCGGTCGCGCGTGCCCGCCCGCTGCGCCGCCGCCCCCGCCGCAAACAGCCGCGCCGCCTCCGCCTTGCTGACCGCCCTCGTCACCTGCAAAACGCGTCCCTCCAGCGTGAAGCGCCCGTCGCTGTCGACGCGCTCGTCCTGCAGCACCGAGTGCTTGCCCAGCGCCGCCGCCGCCGCCGAGGCCCGGGCTGTTGCAGTGTTTGCAGTGTTTGCAGTGTTTGCAGTGTTTGCAGTGTCCTCCTTGGCCTTGGCCGCCAGCCGCGGCGCCGCCCGCACACACGCCGCCGCGTCCTCCTCCTTGACAAAGCACACAAAGCCCGTGCCCGCCGGCCGGTCCGTCGCCCGGTCCATCACCACGCGCGCATAGCGCACCGCGCCAAACTGCGAAAAGTGCTGCTTGAGGTCCGCGTCCGTGCTCGTGAACGGCACGTTGCGCACAAACACCGTGCTCGAGTTGTCTGTGTTTAGGGTCTTTGGTTTTTTGTCGACGTTGTCCTCATCTTCATCCTCTTCGTCGTTGTCGTCGTCGTCGACCTCTTCATCCTCTTCGACGTCTTCGACCTCTTCATCTTCATCGTCGACTTCGTCGTCGTCGCCCTCATCTTCATCGTCACCCTCATCTTCATCGTCATCCTCATCTTCATCCTCATCCTCCTCCTCCAGATTTCCCATTGTGTTCTCCATAAAGTTGCGCAGATCTTCGTCCTCCTGCGACAGCGACGGCTTCTCCGTCTTTGCCTTCTTGCCTTTAGGCGCCCCCCCGTCCTCCCCGCCCTGCTGCGCGTCCTGGGCCTGCAGGGCCTCCCACGTCTGCTTGTCGACGGCCCAGTCGACGGCCAGCGTGCGGCCGTCGACGACCTTGCCGTTGACGCCGGCCATGGCGCGCTCGGCGTTGTTGCGGCCGCGCAGCGTCACAAAGCCAAAGCCGGCCAGCTTGCCGTCCTTGTTGGCGCCCTTGGCCTTGGGCAGGTCGGCAAACTTGACCTTGCCGTACATGCGGAAGAGCGCGGCCAGGTCCTCGGCCGTCTTGATGCTCCACGGCAGGTTGCGCACAATCAGCTTTGGCGCCTTGCGCGCCTCGGCCATCTCCTGCTCGCGCTTCTTTTTGCTGTCGCTGGTGCTGGTGCCTCCGACCGCTGCGGCCGCTGCTCCTCCTTCGCCGCCCTGCCGGTGCCGCGGCTCGGCCACGTCCAGCCGCAGCCGCTTGCCGTCCATCAGCGCATTGTCCAGCTTGGCCTTGGCCTCGGCCGCGTCCTCGGCATCCGTAAACGTCACAAAGCCGTAGCCGCGCGACTGCTTGGTCCGGCGGTCCGTCACCACCGTCGCGTGCTTGACCGGGAAATGCTCCGAGAAAAACTCGGTCAGCCGCTCGCTCGTCGCCGTCTCCGGCAGCGACCGCACAAACAACGACCGCCGCTCCTCCACGCGCGCCTTTTTGGCCGGCGGCGGCGCCGTGTCGGTTGTGTCGACTGCTGCTTCTTTTTCTCGTCCTTCGTCCGCTGCTTCTTTTCCTCGTTCTGCAGCAGCGGCCGCTGCGGCGACGCTGGCAACGTCCGCCCCGGCCTCCTTGCCTTTTTCGCTTCGCCTCTCCTGGTCGGCCTCGGCGTCTCGGCGCCGTTTCTGCGTGACAGACCTGGCCATGGTTGACTGTCTCTCTGGAAGGTATGTCTGGGTAGGTATCTCTTTGCTTGGTGTTTTTTTTTTTTTTTTTTTTTTTTTAAGCAGCTTTTTTCCCTTGCAGCGTCTATCTTTTCAAATTAAAATGGGGCACATGATAAAATGTCTTATCTCCACGTGATGTGATTGTCTACTGGTTAAATTTATCACGTGCGAGCTATTCCCAAACGGGCTCAAAATAAACAATAAAGGAAGGCGCTGTTTACTCCTTCCATTTCTACCAACGGTTGACGAATCGAGCATTGTTCCAAATCACAACTTCGTTGGTGATCATTTTGCTGTGTTCTTTTTTTTTCCCTCTTTTGAGACTTGATCCCTTCCTCTTTGAGACTTGATCACTTCCTCTTCTGAGATTTGATTATATTTTCCTTCATCAGCCATGCCTGCTCGCGTCGGGGCCCGGTCGCGGCCGTCGGCGGCGGCCCTCTCGCACAAAGCGTCGACGGCGACGCTCAACTCGCGCATGTCGGTGGCATCGCGGGCATCGCGGGCGTCGTCGCTCCACGTGGACGTGCCGGCGGAGCCGGAGGACAGCGTGCTGCGGGGCCAGGTGGTGGCGGTGTTCCGCGAGGCGCAGAAGAACACGGTGGCGCACCGCAAGCTGGCAGTGACGCTGCGCAAGATCCAGGAAGCCTGCTGCTACGGCTCGGCGGCGGCGGCGGCGATGGGCGGCGGCGACGACGACGGGCGGCGGCGGGCCACGGCGGCGGCGGTGGAGGCGTTTGGCGAGGACGACTTCAACGCGGAGTGTCTGCGGTGCGTGCTGCGGGCGATGCCGGTCAAGAAGGCGGAGGCGGCCGGCGACCGGGTCGTCCGGTTTGTCGGGCTTTTTCTGCGGCACGCGATCGAGAAGGACAACGAGCTGGTGGGCGAGGGGTCGGACGCGGACGCGAGCACGATGCCGGAGACGCCGGGGACGCGGCTGACGGGGTGCCTGGTGGAGGGCCTGCTGCCGCTGCTGGTGGCCAAGGACAAGTATGTGCGGTACCGGGCGACGCAGCTGGTGGCGCACATTGTGAATTCGCTGGACGCCATCGACGACGAGCTGTTCCAGAAGCTGCGGGCGGGCCTGCTGCGGCGCGTGCGCGACAAGGAGGCGATGGTGCGGGCGCAGGCGGTGCTGGGGCTGGGGCGGCTGGCGGGCAACGCGGCGGAGGAGGAGGAAAACGAAAACGAAAACGAGGGAGATGACATGAGCGGCGGCGCCACGGCGCTGTCGGCGGCAACGGCGGCGTCGTCGACCACGGCGTCGGGCCTGCTGGCCAAGCTGCTGGAGGTGCTGCAGAACGACCCGAGCGCGGACGTGCGGCGGTCGCTGCTGGTCAACCTGCCGATCCTGCCGAGCACGCTGCCGTATCTGCTGGAGCGGGCACGAGACGCCGACGCGGCGACGCGCCGGGCCGTCTATGCGCGTCTGCTGCCGGCCCTGGGCGACTTCCGCCACCTGTCGCTGTCGATGCGCGAGAAGCTGCTGCGCTGGGGTCTGCGCGACCGCGACGAGACCGTGCGCAAGGCGGCCGGCCGGCTCTTCCGCGAGCGCTGGATCGAGGACTGTGCCGGGCTGCCGGCGGCGGCGGCGGCCGGCGAGACCGGCGACGAACCCGGCGAACCCGGTGAGCCCGGCGGTGGCGCGCCGCGGCCCAGCTTTGACGCGCTGCTGGAGCTGCTGGAGCGCATCGACGTGGTCAACTCGGGCGTCGACGACGGCGTCGCGCTCGAGGCCATGCAGGGCTTCTGGGAGGGCCGGCCGGACTACCGCGACGCCGTTGTGTTTGACGACGTCTTCTGGCAGAGCCTGTCGGCCGAGTCCGTCTTTGTGGTCCGCAGCTTCAACGACTTTTGCCGCAAGGACGGCGGCGGCAGCGGCAAGTACGAGTATCTCGTCGACGAGAAGCTGCCCGAGGTCACCACGCTGGCCTTTTATCTCGAGCGCTACATCAAAGTGCTCGTGGACGCCGTCAAGCGCGCCGACGAGAAGGAGGCGGCGCGCGCGCGGCGGCGGCGTGGCGGCCGTGGCGCCGACAGCGACGAGGACGACGACGACAGCCGCAGTCGCGAGCAGAGCTTTGACGACGACGACGACGACGACGACGACGACGAAGACACGGTGGAGCAGGAGTTCATCGTGGAGCAGCTGCTGCACATTGCGCTGACGCTGGACTACTCGGACGAGGTGGGGCGGCGTAAGATGTTTGCCCTGCTGCGCCAGAGCCTGTCGATCCCCGAGCTGCCAGACGAGGTGACGCGGCTGACGGTCGACGTGCTGCGCGACATTTGCGCCCCCGACGCCGCCGGCGAGCGCGAGTTCTGCAGCGTCGTGCTCGAGGCCGTCGCCGACGTGCACGACACCATTCTCGACGACGCCGAGCCCCCCCACGACGACGACGACGACGCCGGAGCCTCCACCGCCGCCGCCGACGACGACAGCTTCCACTCGGCCCGCTCCGAGGTCAGCAGCAGCAATGGCGGCGGCGCAACGCCAGCGGGCGGCGCCATGTCCGGATCAGCCTCCGAGGCCGCTGCTCTCCCGACGGCGTCTGCAGCCACAGCCACTACCAACGGCTCCAATGGCCACCGCCACCACCGACTCTCCCCCCTCGACGCCCAGGCCCAGGCCGTCCGCGAAATCGTCATCAACATGAAGTGCCTGCACATTGTGCAGTGCATGCTGGCCAACGTCAGCGGCAGCCTCCAGCAAAACGACCACCTGGTCGCCATGCTCAACAACCTGGTCGTGCCGGCCGTGCGCAGCCACGAGGCGCCCGTGCGCGAGCGCGGCCTCGTCTGCCTTGGCCTGTGTGCCCTGCTCGACCGCTCGCTGGCCGAGGAAAACCTCGACGTGTTTGTGCGCTTCTTCTCAAAGGGCCACACCGCCCTGCAGATCACCGCTCTGCACATCCTGACCGACATTCTCAACGTCCACGGCGCCCAGCTGCTGGCTGCCCACCCGGCCCTGCTGCGCGTCTACGTCAAGGCTCTGCGCTCTGCCTCTGCCGCTGGTGCCGCCGGTGCCACCGCCTCCTATCTGTCTGCCGCCGCCGCCGCCTCTGCCACCGACGTCCCCACCACCGCCACCGTCGCCGTGGCCAAGCTGCTGCTCGGCCGCGTCGTCACCGACCCCGACGTCGCCCGCGAGCTGCTCAAGACCCTCGTCGTCGCCTACTTCGACCCGGCCACCGCCGCCAACCAGGGCGTCCGCCAGGTGCTCAACTACTTCTTGCCCGTCTACTGCTATGCCCGCCCCGACAACCAGGCCCTCATGGCCGCCGTCGCCCCCGACGCCCTGCACGCCCTCTTCAATCTGCGCGAGGCCCTCGAGGACGACGCCGACGCCGACGTCGCCGACGAAATGGTCAGCCTCGCCACCGTCGGCGCCTGCCTCGTCGACTGGACCGACCCCCGCAAGTGCTACCAGCCTGCCGGCGCCGCCGTCCAGCCGACGAACGCCGACGTCCACCTGGACCTGGCCGGCGCCATTCTCGAGCGCCTCTACAGCAATGCGAGCAGTAAGTGGGGAGAGAGTGTGTGTGAGGGTGTGGGTGGGTGGATGTGTGTGTGTGACAGAGAGAGAGACAGCGAGCGAGAGAGACTAACCAACCAGAGGACGAAAAACGAATGCTGGCGCCGCTGCTCGGCAAGCTCTACATCTCGCCATCGGCCGACGAGGCCAAGCTGCGCGCCCTGTACGACGACGTCTCCGAAGCCGTCGAGACCCAGCTGCTGGCCGATGCCGCCAGCCGCAATGCCCTGTACAAAATCCACGTCAGCCTGGGCAAAATCGTCAACAACCTCGACCAGGCCGCACAGCAGCAGCAGCAGCAGCAGTTGCAGCAGCAGCCCGCCTACCGACGCAGCGCCAGCAGGGCTCCGTCGGTCGGCGGCGGCTCGGTTGCCGCCTCGGCAGACGACCAGACGGCCGTGCTCGAGCCCGGCATCAAAGAAGAGCCAGACGAAGACGACGAGGGCGACGGCGTCACGGCAGCGCCCGAGGACGACTTTGATGTTGACGACGACGACGGTGACGATGATGCCGACGAGGTTGTGGACGGAACCACTGTCTTGCAGCACCGAAGTGCAAGTGGAGGGGACGTCGACGAGTCGATGGCGGACGAGGACGACACAGAGGGATGAGGGGGTGGACAGAACGGCTGTTTCTTTTGTGGACAGGACGGCTGCTTTCTTTTGTGGTGGACAGAACAGCTCTGATTTCTTTTTTAGTGGACAGAACGGCTCTTTTTTTGTCTCTATCGAATGTCTCTTTTAGTCTATGGTTTCATGTCTTTCTTCGCTTTTCCAATGCAAATCTTTATGTTGACGCTTTTGCCTTTAGCCAACAGTTGCTGCCTGCCCAGTTTAAATAACCAGAAATTTTGCCTTCAACTCGGCCTCTCCTCCTCCCATCACCATGTCGACATCCAGAACAGCAGCCCTCCCAGGCCCACATGCACCCCCAGATGCATCCCCAAACTCCAGGCGACGCAGTACAGATACTTGGGCGAGAACACCGTCCACACAAACAGGTGCGTCCGCAGCATCGTGCACGCCGCCATCACCGCCACCACGCTCCATGCCGCAAACACCGTCAGCAAGCTGATGTGCTGCAGCCACGCCGCCAGCGGCCGCCGCCGCCGCCCGCTCCTCTCGTTCCTCTCGCTCCTCTCGCTCCTCTCGCTCCTCTCGCTCCTCTCCAGCAGCACCAACACCCCCGCCATCGCCCAGTAGATCGGCGCCGCCCAGTTGCTGAGGAAGATCAGCAAGCCCACGAGCCCGGCCGAGAATCCGGCCACGCCGTTGTACGCCGACGACAGGTCGACGCTGGAAATGGCATTGGTGCCGCCAAAGGCAAAAAAAGACACGAACTGCATCAGCAGCGTCGCCGTCGTGACCTCGGCGAGCCGGGAGCCGTCACTGTCGATCTGCTCGCTCTCTTGGTGTTGTCCGCTCTGCCCGCTCTGCCCGCTCTCCCCCCTCTGTCCCCGCCGCAGAAAGGCAAGCACCACAGCCATCAGCGAAAACAGGGGAATGTTGGTCGTCCGCGACTGCGTGGCCGCCAGCACGGTGTAGAGAAACAACAGTGTTTCCATCGCTGAAGAAAGATTAGCATGTAGGAGAAAGTATAATGCAGAAAGACAAAAAAAACTGGACTCTTAACACACCAGAGAGCTGCCGCGACAGCTGCCGCTTCGTCGCCGCCGAATAAACCACGGCAACGGCGCCAATGGCCAGCAAGGCAAAGACAACGCGCGCCCGCGTGACCAGGCGGGTTCCGACGCCGTCGAGCCCCGTCACCAGCTCGGCAAACGCCCGCGCCGGGCCTTGCACCAGCTCCGGCGAGTCCTCCAGCGTAAACATCACCTTGAACGACACCGCCGCCACCACCAGCATGCCCACGCCGGGAACAGCCACGGCGGCCGGAAAGCCGGAAAACCCGCGCACCAGCCCGTTGGCCGCCCATGCATACGTGCCTGCCACCAGCACCCACAGCAGCCGCGGCCGCGGCCGCAGAAACGTCTGGACCACGTCCGGCTCGCCTGCAAACTTCTGGCCCGTCTGGTTCCACGCCCTGATCAGCCGCAGCGATACGAGGGCGGCGCCGGCCATGCCCACGGCGGCCACCCGCAGCGTCTTGGCACGTTCGGCACGGCTTGCAGCTGCTGAGGCTGCTGAGGCTGCTGAGGCTGCCGAGGCTGTTGAGACTGCTGAGGCTGCTGAGGCTGCAGAGGCCGACGCCGCCGACGCCGACAACCTGCGCACGCTGACAAACGCCGTCCACGCCGTCACCGCCCAGTACCAAAAGTGGTGCTCCTCCTCCACGTAACTGCTGGCAAACATCATGGCGCCGTGCGCCACACAGACAAGAGCAAACGGCGCCAGGCCCTCCACGCAAACCGGAACAAGCCACACACTCGCTGCCACGGCCAAGACAGCACTGCCCACCGCCGCTGCCAGCCCAAGCCCAAGCTTGGCCATGTCGTAGTTGCTCGCCATGCTGCTCATGATCCGCTGTGCGTCTCGGAGCCACTATTGCAGCTGTTAGAATAATTCTCTCCGAGCAAGCCTTCAAACTACCCATGTTAGATCTGGGACAGAACAGAACCTTTATCGCTTTGGCAATCCACGCGTCGACCGCATCGTCGTCACTCTGCGCCCCAGGCACACCGAGCATGACGGCTTGCCAGTCACAGGCGAGCCGCTCCACTTCGGCCATGTCGGTCTCGGAGGCGGCGGAACACCTCGCAGAAGACCAGTCTGGACCGGCTCGCTCCCCAAACATGTCGCTCCCAAATGCCGCCTCCAGCACGCGCGCGATCTGGCAAGCGTTCTGCAACACAATTTGCACCCGGTCCCTGCCGCTCGGCCACAGCGGCAAGAAGTCGGCAATGAACGTGCCCAGGTTGTTTTTCGGCACCGGGAACCCGAGCAGCCCAGCCAGCGTCGGCGCCACGTCCGACTGCTCGACCGTGCGGTAGAACTGGAAGTCGTCGCGCTCGTCCAGCGGCGACTGGAGGTGTCTGTTTGCGTTTGCAGCTGCAGCTGCAGACGCCGTGCCGCCGCCCTTTTGCAGCTTGGGCGACATAAACAAAAGCGCCGGCGACGTCTCGCCCGCCGACGACGCGCCGTGGTTGCCCGCATCGTTCATGCCGTGGTCACCGCACAGCACAAACAAGGCCGACGCCAGGTGCGGCTGCCCCTGCAGCGCCTCGTAGATCTGCTGCACGATCCCGTCCATCTCTCGCTGCTTCGGCAGCATGTTGGGACTGCGAGGACCGCCCTTGTGGCCGATATGGTCAAGACCCAGGTAGTGAAGCACCATGACGCTCCAGTCGTCGTTGCCCAGCTCGTCCGCCACGTGCCGCGTGACATTGTTGTCAACCTCGGTGAAATCCTAGCAGTACGTTAGGCCAAGCACCTCCCAAACACACTTTCTCACTCTCCCTCTCCCTCCCACACACTCTCTCTCTCCCTCTCTCTCCCACCCGAGCCTGCCTACCGCAACAAAAAAACTGGATGTGCCGTCGGCCCGGTCGAACGTGTCGGGAAACAGCTTAAGCCATGTGTCGTCGCCGTACAGCACCAGCTTGCCCGTGTCCTTTGCCTTCAACTGCGCCAGCCACGAGTCCTGCGATGCCAGCGACGACGACTTGTCGCCCTCGTCCACATTGAGGACCACGTCCAGGAACGACGGAATCGACCCCGTCGTAATGGCCTTGATTCGCGGCATCGTAACCGTCGGCGACATCGCATGCGCCGTAAAGGGAACCGCAGCGCCTGCCCGGATCAGCCTGCAACGTGCAAAGTGAGTCAGAGTCTCTGCATAAACCCGCCATGCCCACCCAAAGGCGGACTATTTCGGGGGGGAGTATAAGTGGTGGGGAAATTGGGAGCATCGGCATCGCTACGGGTCTTCTCACGATTGGGTAAATTGAAAGCCGCTGCTGGTCGCATAGACAAAGTCACTGGAAAAGATTAGCAGCGCGATCAAAGCCAGGCAGCATCCCTCGACAGGCCAACAGGCATCGAATGGGCCCAGCTCGTCCGTCTCTTCCTCAACAACAACAACAACAACAACAGATAACACACCTTCGCAGCGCGTCAATTACAACAAAGATAACTCGGTCAAACGGCGCCGGCGCCGGAGAACCAAGGCCCAGGCCCGAGTCGTTGTCTTCATAGCGCGCAAGGCCCGGTAGCAGCGGCTTGTACGGGAAAAAACCCTGGCCAAAGACGACAATGGCGACCGGGATCAGCAGGTTGGCCGCCACGAGCAGCAGAATCGCCAGGGGAGAAGGCCGCACGCCATCGCGGGATCGCATGGTCGCTCGCCCAACAGAGGGTCGTCGCAAAAATGATTCGGCAATGAGACGGGGGAAAAGTTGTTTGAAAATGACAGGCGAGAGTAGAGTGACAAAACTGGCAACGAACGTTGTAAATGCTATGTGACCAAAGAGCTCGCCTCCTCCATGACGCCGATGTGACAACAGAGAGGGCGACGCCGCGTTCGAGTTCTCAAGCTCAAATAACAAAAGCAAGCCGTTGCAACGAAACGATTGCTCCAAAGAAGATAAGAGGGTAAAGAGAAGACGAAAGAGAGTTAAAGTGGGAAAGGAAGCCAGCAAGCCAGCTGGTGCTTGTAGCTTTCTCTTGGCAGTCGCGATTCTCCAGCACGTGGAAAGAGCGTGCCTGGGCGGCACTTTACTCGGATAACTGTATCGACAAATGGATATTCTTAGCGTGTGCAGCTACCCCCACTGTAAACGCCACAGCGCGCTCTTCCATTGGAGCAAGCCAAAACCCCTGTAATACGTCGTGCTTCTACAGAGTAAACCAACCTCGATTCAACCGTACTCTCTCTTTACTGGTAAATGCTCTCTATTTTTCGCATTTTCTCTGTTTAACGACTTTGCCTACTTTCAAGCAAAAAAAATACCATGTTCATGACGTCGTCAACCTGCTTAATGAGGACTAGAAGCTTAAATGCCTTTAAAAAACACCCACAGATCCAACAAATGCCCTATGCTCTCGACCAAGGCGTCTCGACCAAGGGCGGCGTCCCAGTATAATCTATAAGCCATGGTTTTTACTGGTTTTTGTGTTGTTGTTTTTTTTGTTTCCCGTGGTCCCTATCCTATCACATATACCCTGTTCTTCGCCATCGACAGCCACCAATTGTTACACTCCGCCCTTTCCTTTCCGACTCCGCCGCTTCGACGTGCTGTCTTTGTATTTGCGGAATGCGATGGCCGACTTCTTGGGTTTCCGCTTAGCCACGCGCTTCTTCCCATTGTACCTTGTGCTTGACTTCTCCGAGTCGACTTCCATGGCCGCTGCGCATAACGAGTCAAATCAGCAAACTTTGGTCTTGTAAGACAGTACGAGACAGTACGAGACATGTAGCAACCCGGATCTGCCGCCATGAAGTGCAAATAAAAAGAAAAAGAAAAAGAAAACTACCTTCTTCCTCTCTGAGCTGATCGCTCGGCGTTGTGTCCTCTTTCAGGGCCTCTTCGTCAGCTTCTTCGTCTTCGCCGTCCTCCGACAGAGCCCGTGGTGGTGGTGGCGGCAGTGGAACATCGTCCATCGGCTCGTCGCCATGTTTTGATGAAGGAAAGAACAAGGCTCGGTTCTGCGAAACCACAAACTGGCCGCCTGCACCCTCCGGTATCCTGCCGGCAACAAGATCCGCAAGCTTGCTCGCCAGCCGCTGCGTTCGCGCCGCTTCCACAGGCCCAAACACCTCCTTCTTGAGTTTCTGGTTGTTCGCCTTGCGAGAACTTGCCCGCGCGCTTTTGGCCATGGCGACAGGCTTGCGTATGCTAATCTGATCTCCTCCGAAGACGTGCGTATATTTTCAGTCGGTTTCGTCTACCTTTCACCACTCATTTTTTTTTTGTGAGCATAAAATCGCAGGCGGTGAAAAAAAAAAGTTGAAAACTAGGAAATAAATAAGTGGGCCAGAAGTCATTAAACTCAGTACGGAGTAATACGTCGTATTATTACCCGTATTATGTCGTATTAATACGTCGCAACATACGTACTCCGTACTCCGTACTATGAAGTAGCAGATGCTTTGTAACGCCACCTAGTGCGCCCCACCAGCGACCGCCTAAAAGCCACCATACTGCCAGTTGCCACCGCCTTCCGTCGTCAACCTCGAACGACTTTGCCATTGGAGGATTATCAGCAGGCGGTCACATTCGGCTCACCCTCTCGTTGTGCCCAAGGCTCTGCAAGGCTTCTTTTTGTCTACCATTTCGCAGAACCAAACGGTGAGATCCCTCGCTTTCTGTCAGGTTTTTTTTTTCCTTTTTTTTTGTGGCTCTTTTTCTAACGATTGCGTTCTAGCACAACAGTCGCAACACCGCCCCTTGTGGCTGGCGCGTTTTTTACTCTATTTCCGTTGTGGCCTGAAGAGTGTCAAAACCTACTCATAGCCATTCGAGCCCGAGACTTTTCTTCCTTGTCGCTAGTTCGGGGCCTTCTCGAAGAGACCTTTTTCATTTTTTCTATTATTCTATTTTTACTTTGTTTTTTTTGCCCTTTTCCCCTTTTTGATTCCCTTCGGAGTTCTCTCAATTTTCATTCCCTGAACCTAGAAAAAGTCGTCGGGCGGCCGCCGCCACATTTCGGGGCATTCCTGCGGCTGCTGTCTCCGTCGGTCTATTCATTGTCGCTATGGCTTCCAAGGCAGAGATCGACCGGCTGGCGATGACTGTGCAGGCATTGAAAAACAAACACTTGATTCGGATTTGCCAGGAAAGCCGCCTCACAAAGTCTGGAAACAAGGCTGATTTGCAGCATCGCATTATTAACTGTTCGTTTCTGTCTTTTGTATCTGTTTTTGTTTTTGTTTTGTTTTGTTTTGTTTGCTTCTTGTCCTGGCAGTATTATTCCGTTGTTTTGTACTGCCTGTCTCGTTTTTGTGTCTGCACTCCCTCGATGCTAAATGCTGCCCACCAGACATCGATGCTGCGGTAAAGGACCCAAACCCGAAACGATATCTGGAGATCCGAGACCGAATACAGGCCGTGGTGGCGGGAGACCCACAGCTACACTACCGCTTACCGTATTTCAACAACTCTCCTTCGCTCCCGTCCACGCCGTTGAGCAGCGGAACCCCAGGCATGACACCGTCTTACGACGTCAAACACAATGTGAATGGGCTCAATGGGGCACCGGCAGCCAGCGGCGCAGCAAACGGCCTTGCACGTCACCAGAACGCCCCCTATCTAGCGGACCCGCATCAGAGGCCGATGAAGTATTCGCAATTTGGTAAGAGCCTGGAGAAGAGCAGCCCGCCGAAGGCTGTTTTTGCTTGTGATAATCGGTCGGAGCGCCAGCCGCGTGCGTTGACAGAAAAGACGAGTTTGGGGGACTGACCCGTTCGTTTGCGACAACCTGTATAGGTCTCCAGTTCAAGCCGAGTCCGTTTTACGACATAGAGTCACAAATCGGTGACATCAGACACTGCGATGGTACGTTTTGCCGCGAAAGGAAAAGGGCAAATTCATTTGCGCCGACCAATGTGCAAATGCATCAATGCATACATGTGCTTGTGTGCATATGCACGCATGAGGAGACATGCGGCTTCCTCCTCTTCTATCTTTAAAAGGCCCAGAGCTAACCCGACATTAGCCATGTCGCAACACAGGAATAACATTCCGATACAGCTAAGAGCAAGCATATTTCCAGAACTGCAGCGCTGTTCCGACGATCCGAGTTTACGAGTCATGGTGTTTTGCTCCGCTGGCAATCTCGGCCCGCAAGACATCGCCTTTCCCTATCAATGCGAAATCAAGGTCAACGGAGGGGAGGTCAAGGCGAACCTCCGGGGTCTCAAGAACAAGCCAGGCTCCACCAGGCCCGTCGACATTACCTCTTTCCTCCGCCTCAAGCCTCCAAACTACGGCAACACGCTGGAGTTTACTTATGCGCTGACCTCCAAGGTAAGGGCTCACGTCTGATATCAAACTGCCGCCCTGCGGGCCATCGGCTTCTGCAAACCTGGTAGACTAACGAGCTTTGCCATTTGTTTTGCAGAGGTACTATTTGGCGCTCTATCTGTGTAGAGTCCATTCTCTCACCTCGCTGTCCGACCGCATCCGGCAGTCAGGCCGGATCACAAAAGCCTCTGTTATTAGGGAATGTATGGTTTGCCCCCCCCCCCCCCCGCGTGATTCTTCAAGCTCTCTGGGAAGACAAGAAACGAAGCTTTCACCTGCCTCTTTCACATTCAGCACGTTTAATTCAAGCCTAACAATGGAGCAGTGACGAGGCAAGCGCAAGATCCGGATGTTGTGGCAACGTCACAGGTGCTGTCGCTGAAGTGCCCGTTGACATACATGAGGCTGTCGATGCCGATCCGGTCAACAACCTGCAGGCATATACAGTGTTTCGATGCCATGTCCTACCTGCAGCTGCAAGAGCAAGGACCGCAGTGGCTATGTCCGGTGTGCAGCCGCTATGCGCCTTTTGAACAGCTGGCAGTGGACGAGTATGTGCGGGAGATTCTAGACTGCACGCCCGAGGACCAAGACCAGGTGACAATCGAGCCAGACGGGACCTGGCATACCGACAGGCCCCAAGCTGGCGGTCTGGCCACGCCCAAGGCGTCGGATTCGAGCTACATCAACGACGACGAAGTTGTCATGTTCCCGTCAGGCCCGGTTCATGTAAACAGCGGGCTGCCTTCGACGCCTGCGTCGTCCGCTATCGTGACGAGTCTCCTGTCGGCGACGTCCTCGAATGCGTCGCCAACACCAACCCGTGCTGGCGGCGGTAGCGCGTCGACTTCGAGCAAGCGGCCACGCGAAGTCATTGATCTCACCCTCAGCGACGACGAGGACGACGAGCCGCCACCAAAGCGGCCAGCTGTGGGTTTTCCATCTAGCAGCCTACACTATCCGTCAGTCTGCTAGCCGCTGCTTTTTTTTTTTTTTGTATCCATATAATTTTTGTTGGTTTTGTTGGTTTTGTTTTTGCCTCGCTGTTTTACGTCATGTGTGTCGCGATATCTCTTGTTTCTCGCAGTTCTGTAAACAAGGCCTGTCCTCTTTTGTTGCAGTGTCTTTTTCATTGCTTTCTATTTATATTCATGCAAGCGAAGAGAAGACGGCCATGGCCAGGATCTTTGGGGTGACAAGGGCTCAGAGAGGTGAAACGGCGTTTTGTTTTTTTGTTTTTTTTGTTTTTTTTTGTTTTTTTTGTCTTGTTTTTGTTTTGAGTCTTTCTTTTTGCTTGGCAAAAATGGCAACTGGAGTCTGAACAACGGCCGCGCATTTGGGAGGACAGGAGCATATGGGAGAACGGAGTGGACTGGTCAAACAAAGAAATCCTCATCTTCGTAATTTAGCAGCTAGAATAGCACGACTTTTTGACGTTGTTTTGATTTGCATGTGTCTTTTTTGTACGATATATGGATATATCCATGCCCGTAAGACGTTTGCTTTTATGAACCTGTGACGAGGCCAAGTTTTGGGGACAAAAGAGTGGTTCCCCAATCGGGTTTAGTGGGGCTACGGACTCCATGCAGATGAACCCCCCAAAAGCCGTTTACTAAGAAAGTTTACGGTGTGATAATATGGAGAGCAACAGCATCTCAAACATCTCCAACATCGAGAGAGCGCAAACGAGCAGCAAAGCGTTTCATTTCTTTCTGCAACGCGACAGACAAAAGCAGCTGAGCTTCTGGCTACCGTTTACGTGGCCTCGGAACACAAGGGGGCTGTGCTGCGCCTCCCCTGCTTGCAGGCCTTTTTGTGCTTTCAAGGTTCTGCGCTGGCCGATTGTTATCACGACCCAGCAAGAAGCACGCGGACGGGCCAGAACGAGAGAGAGGGCGCGCAAGGGTTCTTTGCTCGAGGTTGCCGGAGCGCCCCGCTGCGTGGGTTGTCTCCTTTGATCACAGAGGGAAGCCGTCGTTTGGCTCTGCTTCGTCAGAAGCGAGGCGGGTTGAATACGAAGAATATTTGCCCGAGAAAAAGGGAGGGGGGGCATAAAGGAGAGGGGGGGCGATCGAGAGAAAAGAGAGAAAGAGCCATCCCAGCTCCAAGGGCCCTTTCAGCTAGAGAGCTGAAGCGGCCATGTCTTTTGAAACCGTCATGCCGCCGTTCAATGCGTCGGACCCGTCGGCCACGTTTCTGAGTTCCTCGTGTCTGGACTTTTTGCTGATCGAGCTGGTGCCCATGGCGTACCGGGTGACCAACGAGCTCGAGGCGGCGGCCCAGGAGCGGGCGCGCGCGCTGGCCACCGGGGCCGCCACCGCCACGGCCGGACTGCAGCAGCAGCAGCAGCAGCAGCAGTCTGGGGCAGACACGGCAACAGCAGCAGGAACAGGGGGTGCTCCGACGTCCGACGCCGCCAGACAGCAGCAGCGGAGTGGAGGAGCAGCGGGAGTGGTTGGCGGTGGTACCGGCAGCATTGCCACCAGCGGGGTGGGCACGGCGGGCGGCACACGCCGAATGCTGGACGAAGACGAAGAGCGGGACGCCGTCTTCTTCCGGCTGGAAATGCTCGGCTACCGGGTCGGACGGGGGCTCGCAGAAAGGTGAGAAAAAGGCCTGCCGTATCCATCTAGTCAAGGCAACCGCATATCTTACTGCTCTGTTTGCCGCCCTTTTTTTTATTTTTATTTTTTTTTGTTTTTCTTTTTTCTATTTCATACGCTCTACATGTCAATCCTTCACCGTATCCTTTTCGCACTCTGGCTCACGCTTACCCTTTCGAATTTAGGTTTTCGCGTGATCGGCCAAGGTTCAACGACACGCTGGACGTCATCAAGTTTCTTTGCAAGGATCTTTGGACGCTCGTTTTCCGCAAACAAGTCGACAATCTGAAAACAAACCACAGAGTACGCACTATGTCTGCCTGTCTCTTTGTTTTGTCTCTTCTTTCTTGTTCTCTCTCTCTCTCTCGCTCGTAGCCTGCTCACAATGGACAAGGGTGTTTTTGTTTTGACCGACAACTCGTTTCGGCCGTTTCAACGCATGAGCACCGAGGCTGGCGGACAGGCCGTTGTAAGGGCTCAGCCGGTAAGTTTCTCTCTCTCTCTCTCTCTCTCTCTCTCTCTCTCTTTTTCTCGTCTGTGCTTGTTATTTGGTCACGATTCTCGAACCCCTCAGCCTTACTACCTGGTCCTACTTTGGAATCCCGTGCTTGACACTCTGACAATCGCTTAGTTTCTCTGGTTTCCTTGCGGCATCGTACGAGGCGCATTGGCAGCGCTGGGCATTACGGCCACCGTCCAAGCCGAGAGCAGCGAACTGCCCGGAGCCATATTCCAGATCAAGACCGTGCCCACAAAAACATAAGAAGCCTGGCATCTGGAATCCAGGCGGGACGGGGAAGCCCCCTCCACTAGGGCTTCCTTGGTATTATATATGCGTGGACCTAGCCAAGAATGCTCAGCCCGGTGGTCCTGTTTTCTTTTGGCTGAGATTTCCGAGCGAACGAGACGTGCCGGAAGCCCTGGCGTGTTCTTTTCTTGGGAAGAAAAGGAAAGGAGGAAAAAGGAGAAATAAAAGGGGACAGCTGGCTGGGACAATGTTGGCCTCCGGTGCTCCGTCTCAAGGAAAAGGCTGTTTACGGCGAACGATCTCCGCGTCACAGCCCGTTTCCAGATGATTTTTACTGGGACACTATTTTTTTCTGCGTTTCCTAAGCCTTATTTGGACATGCGCGAATAAAAGGAATAGCACGTTTAACGGAGACACCACTAAACTAAAGTAACATGTATGGAGTATGTAAAGAACAAAAACAGTCAGATTCTCGCACATCCTTCTTCCCAAACACTCAATCTCACCCTCTGCGATGTTAAAAAACGCGGTAGTTCTGTTTGACCCTGCTCTTTTGGAGCCCTCATCGCATGAGGCTTTTTTTGTTTTTTTTGTTTTTTTATTCTCTTGTGTTTTTTCCATCAATTCGTGAGTCGGCCCTTCGCCCGTTTCCCGCTCGGCCGCTGTCCGGCTCCGGCCTACCGGTGATTTTCACTTTAGGTTTTTATCGTCGCTCTTTTTTTGCCCCTAATCCCACCTTGTGATAGCGCCACAAGTCATGTCGTGTTTGTGACACGACCATGCATGCAATTCATTGGGTGGAAAGCTGCGGGCCGTTATGCGCTGTTTCGTAGCGATGCGATTGCGTCCCACGGTGGAGCACTTGGGATTGTCACCTACAGCCTGCAAAACAGGGTCGAAACGGAGAAAGAAGAGAAAAGGTATCAGTAAACCAGATCCTATTGGACAAACAGAAAAGAAAACAAAATGGAAAAACTGCGTGACTGGTATTCTTGTGTGTGTCCCTTTTGTCTTTTTGCTTGTTTAGAAGTGGCTGCTTGTGTTGCTTTCTCAATTGAGGTCTATTGAGGGATGGATCAGAGCTGCTGCGGTCCAAGACAATACTGGCAGCCTTTTTTTTCTTTTTCTTGTTTTCCCTTTTCGGAATATCGCCAGCAGAAAGAAAGAAACAAATGATTCCATAGTCTTGATCAACTTTCATTCATGCGCTTTCTCTCTCTCGCTCTCTCTCGCTCTCTCTCTCTCTCTTTCTCTCGTGTGTGTGGTTGCGTATGCGTAGTTGGCCCTTAACTATCTCACACAAGCCACGGCCCCTACACCGAAACCTAGTCTATGCTCGTGCTAGACTCGGACTATCTAGAGCGCATTGTATGGAGGCAGCAGCAGGGTAGGGGAAGTGGTGTGCGACAAGTGGAGAAATTGAGAAAAAAAAGACAAACGAAGCAGAACTGAGAAAGGGGAGAAAGAGGAGACGGGGGAAGCTAATCACTTTTGCGGGGGCGACTGGACAAACTTAATGCCCTTTGCCACGTTGTCCTTGAGACCTGTAATGGCCTTCTCTAGCAGTCCCTTCTCCTTGTCGCTGATGTCACCGAGGATGTCCACAGCCTTCTCGGCACCGTTGGGCTAGACAAAGACAAGTTAGTCATCAGCATCGAGACATGCAGAATACGGCAGCATAGAACGAGTACGTACACCAAGCTCAATGGGTACGGAGAAGAAGTCGACACCGGTCTTCTTGGCAATCTCGGCACCACCCGGAATGCCCGGCAGGTAGACATAGCTGGGCTCGACAAGGCCCTTGGCGCCCTTTTGGGCCTTGAGCACCTTCTCGGCAAAGCTGGAAAGGTTAGCTGGCAAAAAACATGACAAAAAGACGCAAAAAGAGACCTGTAGAGAGAAAACGGGAGGGGGAAACACACCGGTAGCCGGCGTAGGCCATGCTCAGAGTGGCGGAGCCAGCGCCGTTCTTGGCCTTGACGACCTCGTCACCGCCAAACTGAACGCGGTTCACCAGAGCATCGTACTTGTCGTCGGGGATGGTGACAGACGGCTTGATGAGGCTGAACAGAGGTACAATGGTCTCGCCCGAGTGGCCACCAATGACCGGCACGGTGACATTGCTCGTACCCGTCGTCTCGGCAATGAATGTCTCGGCACGCACAATATCCAGGGTAGTAACACCAAACAGGCGCTGCGGGTTGAAGACGCCCTTGGCCTTGAGCACCTCGGCGGAAATGGGCACGGTGGAGTTCACTGGGTTGGAGATGACCAGGATGAAAGCCTTGGGAGCAACTTCGGCGGCAACCTCAATGAGGCCTTTGACAATGCCGGCGTTGATGTTGAAAAGATCGTCACGGGTCATGCCGGGCTTGCCTGTTCAACCAGAAAAGGAGAGAAAAAAAATTTGTCACGCCGTCAGTGCTCGATGCACAAATCACATGCAATAAAAGAAGGAGCACGCCATTCTACATACGGGGAATGCCAGCAGGGATGACAATGATGTCAGCGTCTTTGAAAGCAGCGCGAGCACCATCATCGGCCGGTAGGTAGCCTGTCACAGTCTTCGGCAACACAGATCAACAGTTAGAACCGCTTGTCCTTAACAGGGGAGAGTAGAGGGTGGGGGTAATCGAATCAGGCAAAGCCAAACAACAGCAAAGCCACAACTAAAAGAGAGAGAACCCCGAGAAAGCTTACCGCAGGCGTCGAGATATGTGACAGATCAGCAGCGACACCCGGTGTGTTGACAACATCGTAGAGAGCGAGCTCATCAACAAGCGGGCACAGCTTCAGAAGCAGAGACAGAGGCTGTGAAAACGAAAGTGTTTGGTTAGCTCGGCTAAAAAGAAATTCCCTTGGGCCCCCCCACCACATCACTCGCCGTGAGGATTGAGAAAAGGATGAAAACGAACCTGTCCAATGCCGCCAGAGGCACCAGCAACAACTAAACGACAAATAAAAGCGTTAGAATGTCCATGTACACACACTATAACACAACGCCAACGGCCATCGTGGAGGCCATTTAACGAATCACCCAAGGATGTTTGAACACGCAAAGCATACCAGCTTTAACCATTGTGGGCAAATGTTTGTTTTGTTTGTTTTGTTGGATGAGTGGGGGATTGCGCTGTTTTGCTTGTCAAACTGCGGAGTGAGGGGCAAGAAAGATCAATTGTTAGCTATATACTCCGTATATAATAGAGCCAAGTGACGAAACGTCAATGCTGGAATCGGGGTAATTGGAGTCCTACCTGTGCCTGACGTTGACGGAGAAAGGTAAAACTGAGGCAGAGAGCGAAGAAGAAGAAAAAACGAGCTTGGTGAGCGTCAGGTTTCAGAGAAGTCTATGGAAGAGAGAGTATGGAAAAAAAAAGAAAAAAAAGTCATCCCTGCAAGCATTGCGGGTTGAAAGAAAGAGGGGTTTGCGATTTAATAACTATTAACGAGCAACTTGCGCTCTAAAATTTATGGCGTGAGCTGACGCTACGATCCACTGGGGGTTTGCTGGTTAAGGGTGTTACGGGGTTCAGCATGCAGAAAGACCCACACCCCGAAGGCTGTTGTCTAGTAGGGTGCGTTTACTGTCGTCATTTATCGGTAGCAAAGAATGCACGAGGACGGAGTTGTTTTGCGCCTCGGCAACCACATGTCTAACTTGCTCTTTCCCCCGGTGGCCCAAAAAAAGGTAAAGGCTAGAGCCACCTGCACGAGTATTCTGTACCTGGGCTCTCCTAATGTTCCATCCGGTCCATGCAAGGAACTGGCGGGTATATACTCTTAAAAACACCCCGGCAACTATGTTTTGTGGTGGACGTGAATAGCCGAGCCTGTTTTATCATGTAACACGAATCACGATACAACATGTGTGGTGCATTGCTTTTCTGCGAGTATTATTACGGAGTAGAGCAACGTCCAACATACTCGTACAGCCATAAAATTTTGGTGACCTAACCGACCAGCTTTTGGTTCACGAGCCATACTGTGCGACTACATCCGATTGTCTTCTTCCATTTATCGTTCCGGTGGGGGGTTTCGGTCCCGTTTCGCTGCCGGTTTTTTTTTTAAAAAAAAAGCTTTTGTTTTCGCCGTTTGTTCAGCTGTCCCGTTCTCGTATGTTGCCGCAATGGTAGCTTCAGACAGTTTCCAGACAGTTTCCATCCTCGGTTGAGTCGGGTCAGTCCGGCAACGGCGCTTGTGCTTTTAGCAGGTATAAGGCTCTGATATCGGATTAAGAAAGCGTCTTACATCGCAGGAGTCTCATTGCCGGTTTGAAAGATAGTGGATGTCGGGGAGGCATATTTTCTTTTATGATTGCATCTGGCCATTCACATGTATGGCTTTTCGCGTTCAAATGCGAGGTAACAACAGAAGGACTTTACAGGCGTGCCTTTGGTCATTTCTTTCATTTCAGGGGTTGGGCCGCTTCTTCCTTCTATGATGTATGATTCGGTTTCCTTTGCTCGCCTTCAGCCTCTACGTTGTATCACCTGTCCGCATGTTCGTCCGGCTCCTTACAAAAGTGCCATGAGATCGTCGTATCCATACTCGTAATATATCTTGGAATTCAATACGGGGGGCAATTCATATACTCATAGTAAACCACTGACTGTAATCTCAAGTGAGGTGTTCGTCAGTGAGGTCTGCCTTTTGCGAGGTGCCCTCACCTTTTCCTCAGCAAGGCATCCGGTTAGAAGTCAACTTTACACAGTCACGTTCAGATCTCAACCAAAACTTGGCCAGCGGCAAAGCAGGCTTTTGGTTATAAAATCCCCCCCCCCACCTTTTTTTTTTGGTTTCCTCTCAGCAGTCACTCTGAATCCTCCAGTTTTCCGTCTTTTTTTACCTCAGGCTGCGGAAACGGTGATGCTGTCACTTGGATAATAAATCATAGCTGTCGCAAACTACAGTTGCTTCCCTCGATTTTTAAGCTGATCCGCAACTCACACATCATGGCTTTACCTGCCGTGGAACGGAAGCTCCAACTGGCAGCAGCCGAGCTCCATGAGATAGCCGAGGACATCAGTACAGCCGCCATCATGCTCCAAAAGACATCTATAAGTCTTGGAGATCCTTTGTACCGTCGAACAATCAACAAATACAAGACTCTCATGGGAAAGCGTTTACGAGAAGCCGATGGACTCCGCGTTTTTGTTGGCCAGGTTGAACGAATCCACAGACTGATCTCCACAGCCACCACCACAGGAGGCGTGAGATTGACAAGAGGCGCCTCGCCGGCAGAGGCGACATTCCCACGATTCTCACAGCTGCCTGCCGAAATAAGACTCATGATCTGGACAGCGGCCGCTCAGCCGCCACCCTGCGAGCATTACTTCTCCACGTTCAGATTTCACCAGGCAGGCTTCGAACCGGCTTCGTGCCACATGGGGGATCGAGGCCTCTGGACGGCGTGCTAGGAGTCTCGCCAGGCAATCGAACGTGCCTATGAGGAAAGAGCGCGGAGTTTCAAAACGTCACTTCCAACAAAATGGGCTGAAGGAGGAGTCATATCAGGGTCTGCAGCAACGGCGTGCTTTTCTGACAACAATAAAGCCGAGGCACAGTATCGCCGGCTGGCCAGGCTCAACTGGAGTTTTAACAATTTGCTGAAGCGAGTTTTCACGCTCAAGGAACGTTTCAAGTCTCTTTTCAGGGCTATGAATTCTACAGGGCACTACCCAGTGCCGCTAAACTCTGTGCCTTGGATGATAGAATCATTTACGACTGGGGATGGCTGGACGCTGGCCAAAGCCGAAGATATTTTGATGAGTTTGGAATTCCTCTGCAACGAGCTCCCATTGACGAGAGAGGGGCATTGAACCGCCTTTTCTTTATTCCCCTCCGCGGACAGCAGTCAGGACCCAAGAGCCAGCATGTCTTGTGGCAGCATTGGACCTGAACGTCAAGCCGCTTTTCTTCTCGGCGCAAAAAGGAACGGTCAGAAAAGGAAGACCGTGTTTAGGCGAAAGGGCCGGGTGTTCATGAACGGGATGTTGCAGCAGCGTTGAGTTGGCATTGAAGGAGCGGGATTTGGCGTTTTCATGAACTCTGGAGCGTTGAATAGGACTTTTTTCACAGGCATCGTGAACCTGCAAGTTCGATGACGTCTGCTTCCTGAATGGCGTACTCGTTCACAAAGGAAGGGCACATCGGTGTCGGGACTTGAAATTCAGATAACAAGGGACACTAAAACGGACGTCGTGCCCATTCTGGTCACAGACAGATAGTCTCTTTCCCTTTGCCATTTGGTTTATCTATCACTGTTCGTCTTCACCAAAAGTAGTCACTTTCACTTCAAGACCGTCTCATTTTGAGTAGGAAGGAGTAACAACAAAACGCGGAGTCTGAAAGTTTGGACTGTCTTTGTGTTTCTGGGTTTTTACAGATAAGCACAGCTGTGAGTACAAGGTAGTTTCTACTTAGAGAAATGGTTTAAGAACGGGGACAAGATATACCAAGAAAGCATGGTCCTGTCCACTAGTTTGAGAAATGGTTTTTTTTTTCCCGGTATCCTCTCGTACATGATTGTTACCCGCAATTTCCAGTCATGTTGCCACAATTAAAAAGCATGCGCTGCCCCCCACCCAACCTCGCAGTCACTCCGCCGTCGTCGTCACTTTATGCGGACTTCTTGGCCTTGGCACCCCGGAGCTTGACTTCGTGATCCGGCTTGACCGGGAGCTGCGACCGACGAATGGCGCTGGCACGGGCCACAGCAGCCTCGCGCAGATCCGGACGGTAGCCAGTCTTGGCCACAATGGTAGCGACCGACCGGTAGGTCCTGGGTTTATTAGTATTTTGCTTTTTTTTTTTTTCACTGCCATCTCGCACGAGTCCGAGAAAGCGCAACATCTCCTCCTCCACCGCTCTCTCTCCATTTTTCTCTTGTGGCCTGGACAGAAACTCACTTCCGTGATGACTTGTGCGCGCCCTGGGACGAGATGGCGTGGGTGCGGGCCGGCTTGTTCAGAGCCTTGGTCTTGCTGATAATCTGGACACCGCCCTTGGCGCGGGGGATGACACCGACGGCCTGGTAAAATTCATTTGTTAGCCATCCACAATCCTGCTGGGCTATCACACTCCGCCGTGCCATGCCTCCTCCAAGCTTCCAAGTTCTGTCCAACATGCTGTCGTCCGCTCCTTTGCCACCGCCGCTGTCGAGCTTCTTGGCTCTAGGCCAAAGTAGAAAGAAAAGGCGTTGGCAGCTCTTTGCTGATTCAAACGCTTTTAAAGGCTTCGTCCTCCGGCCGGCCACGGTAACATTCCTTCATCGAAACATCTCGCCCGCAACACCTCCATGAGATTCATACCTTGTCGTTGACGAAGCCCTCGTACTGCAGAAAAGAAAAATGTTAGCCATGTCAACATGTACAAATCAAAGTCTGCATTCTCGTCCTCGTCCTCGAAAGCTTCATCTTCTTCCTTGGCGGCCAAAACTTTAATCGTACCTTCCGGCTGTGCACATTGGTCAGGTTCAGGGGGTCACGCGAGAATTGGACCACGCCGTGCTTCTTGCGCTTGACGAGGAAAGCGTTCTGGGGGCCTAGAAGCGACTGTTAGAAAAAGAAAGAAAAAAACAATCTATTTCGGTTTGGTTTTCGGCTGGCGTTGGTGTCACGTACGAACAATCTCCCAGACGAGATCCGCAGAAACATTGGGGAGAGACATTTTGAGATCTTTGGTGAAAAAAAAATGTGGTGATCTTGACGGTCAATTTTCTTGTGTTGTTGAAAGGTATTTGCGAGTAGGTTCGGCTCGACGGCGGGTGGCAGAAAAAAATCGGTCTCGATGTCACCAAGCCAGGCTCTCGCTCTATTTTTCCCACCAAAAAAAGATTCCCTTTTCGCGACCTCTTTGTGGGCTCGTCAAAAAAAATTACCCACTTTCAGGGCTTTGGCGGAGTAATATCCATACTTGCAGAGCTGCATGAAATTGCTTAGTAATTTTTGTACTCGTAAAACGAGAAGAGGCCCGTGCTTACGGGTTGAAGCTCTGGCGGTGGTCGGTCGTTTCTGTCAGCCACGCGTCACTAATAAGCCAGATTCACGCCATTAATGCTCCATTCCCGCTTTGGCTGGCCTTGGCTGGAAGCGGCGAATTCGTATTAAGACCTCGTCTCTCCCAGCTCTTCCAGCGACCGAAAGACGAACAACGTTTCTTTTTGTCTTCTTGCTCTCCCTTTCCCTCGTTCACCTAAAGAGGTTCTCTCATGGCTCCAACCTAGACGATGTGACACCTCCACGATCTCTTTGGGTCAAGAAAGAAAAGAGAAAACGGATTCCCCCTTCTGCCAATCGTTTCAGGGTCGTTCCCCCTCTTGGCTGGGTCCCGAAACATCCGACTCGACTAAGCAACAACAACGAGAAGGCGCATCTTTGTTCTCGACCCCTTTCTGTCATTTTATTGCCGCCGGGTCCTACATCCTACGAAAGTTTACCGAAGCAGATACGAAAAAAGTGAGAGGAGGCGACAGTTGGCAAGAAATCGAAAAGAAGGATTGGAATCGCGAGGAACAAGGGAGGGAAATGGCGTATCTATTTGTTGCCGTCGCTCTCTTCACCATCGTCGCGGGCTCGCTTCTCTACTGGACCCGTCAGCGCTGGACAGCGCCGCTGTCGGACGGCTTCCAGACGCTGGTCCTCGACCGCCTGCCCAGCGCCTCGTCGTTCCTGCGCTCGCCGTTTTCCTACACGCGCCTGCCGTCGACGTTTGCAGGCGATGCCGAGGCAGGCCTGTCCAGCAGCACCTTTGACCTGTCGGGCAATATGGAGTCGGGCGACAGCCGGGCCGGCTTGGACGACGAGAGCAAGGCGGCCATTCTGGCCATCATGAAGAAGCGGCGGCTGCCGTTTGACGAGGCACGGCGGGTCTTTCTAGAACAGCGATTCAAAGCAAACGGCATCGGCCCGGATGGCCGGCCGCGCGATCCCAAGTTTGTCAGCTTTTCGTGAAGAAAACTGCTGACGCAGGGGAAGGGAGGGGTTGTCGATGGGGGCAACTCTCTACGAGATCCGACAGAATGACGTCTGGAAAGATGAGACGAAATTCCAAAACGAAGTACTCCGTTGTTTCTTTTGCAGGCCTGAATATGCCGGCCTTGCCAGGACTATTGTTTTATTTTCGTGGAGGACTACGGTCGTGATCGATTTGTTCACCGGTTCTACCCACCCGATTACCTTCCTTATCTTTTTGATTTTTTTTGTTTTCTTTTTTCTTTTTTTTTGTTTTGGTCCTGGCCGGCATCATGGTTGCTTGCCATCATCAGACATTGTCTATTTCTTTTGTATATTTATCTGCTTGCTTTACATTGTTGCGCGTGGCGTTCAGCGGGTTCTTGATCGGGCATTTTAACCTCCTCCATTCTCTACTTTTGTAACTTTTGTTCACGGCGGCTCTATTGCGATCTTGCTTTTCTGTGTGCGGCTGCAATAACGGATCCCGTTCCGAGGAAGAGGCCGGACAGGCAGCTTCAAATAAGAACAGATTAAAAGCAGCCATATAAATATTTTGTTGACATCTGATGTATGACGGGCAAGCTTTGCTGAAAAGAAAAGCTGGCCTTTGCATTAATGGGCAATATACTCGCACAAATTTGATCCACGAGCCTCCCATCTCGATGCGTAACGAAAGATACAGCTATCTGCTGCCCTTCGGTTTCAGTCTCTCGACTTGGAGCCTTGGCACCTTGTTCTGGCACGTCACAGAAATGTTAAAGATGCCAATGTCCATCTTTGTAGTGCTCTTAATCTAGCAAGTCCTTTTCTGTTCTTTTTTTTTTAATTTTTTTACCTCTCCTCTCTTCTCTTCCCAAGTCTGTAATATTTGACAAGTATCGCCCTGCTAGCCAACAAAAACGCCCAACTACTCCAAGTAAATGTCGCACACTGGCGAACGCATTAAATATAATACTTTGTAAATAATTGCTGAATTATATCACCCAAAGAAACAAATATACAACGGTTGAAAATAACCCCCCCCCCAAAAAAAAGTTTTAGTGAGCAATGAACAAATGAAAGAAAAAAATGGTGCAATATACTTATTAGATTATGGGAAATGCCCTCGTGGGATGGTCGGGGCGGTTCCTGCTGTGCACCCTTTTTTTTATGGACGTAATTCGTGAATGATTAAAAGTCTGGTGCGAAATATGTGCAAAGCGAAATGTGTTTCCCACAGGAAGAGAGGGAGGAAGAAAGAAGGGGAAGAAGATGGAAAACGGACGAGGAAAACAAAAAAAGGCAAGGCGTCCGTCTTCAGCGCTGCTTCTTGGACTCCTTGGCTGCGTTTTCCGGCAGCAGGGGGTCGTAGACGCGGTCGTCTTCGCCCTCGACCTCCTTGACAATCTTCTCCATCTCGTCGACCTGCTTGTTCCAGGTGTCCTTGCTCATCTTCTTCTTCTTGTCGAAGAGGACCTGTTCGGGCTCGCGGTAGCTGCCTCCCAGGCGGTCCCACAGGGTAAAGTACTGGCCGTAGTTGTAGTTGAAGGCGAGATGGTGGATGCTGTGGCAGGCGGCGCCGTTGATGATCGGGTTGTTGGACACGTACTCGCCGTCGTGGATCATAATGGTCCAGAAGTTGATGAAGATGAAGAGGAACAGGTAGGTCCACTTCTGCAGCGGCAGGAGGAGCGGGTAGAAGTGGTAGGGCAGGCTCTGCATCCAGCCGTCGACGGGGTGGAAGGCGTACGAGGCAAAGGGCGTGGGCATGATCCACTTGTGGTGCGGCTTGTGCAGGTGCTTGTAGACGAGCGGGTGGTGCAGGCCGCGGTGGATGAAGTAGACAAACATGTCGGTGAAGAAGAGAAAGAGCGGCACCTGCGCAATGTCGTACCAGCGGCCGGGGCCCTCGGACGTGCGCTCGTACATCTTGGCGTAGCCGCGCACTTCGGCCAGAAAGAAGGGCGCCGTCAGCAGCGACATGACGGGCATGGCGGAGTTGGCCTGCTTCATCTCGAGCCAGACTTGGTTCTTGAGGTACTTGGGGTGTTCCATCGTCTTCTTGTCGAAGATGAAGACGTACGACATGGTCGAGAACAAGAAGTAGGTCATCAGTCCAAAAAGCCTAGTTGCGTCAGTCGCCCGTCTCTTCTCCCTCTTCTGTCCTCATCTGGCTTCTTCTGCCCACATCACCTCCTCCTCCTTCTTCTTCAGAGCGTATTTCCTCTCTTTCCTCCCCAAGTCCAAAACCACCTACCATGTGATCACGAAGAGCGAGAAGAACTGCCGGTACGGATTGTCGCGGGGCAAAGAGCTCATGTAGGCATATTTGGTCGGCGTCAGGGAGAACAGAAAGGATGCCGGTTCATAGCTCCACGACGAGGTGGCCGCAGCGGCCGCGGCAGCGGCAGCCGTTGCATTGCTGGCGAGGCCGGCCGTCGCTTTGACGAGGCCGGGAACGGCCGGACGGGCCGGGAAAACGGTGGCATAGGCGTAGTCGAACGCGAATGTATCGAGGATCTCGAGGGCGATATCCATAACGGCGAGAGCGGCGCAAGACAACCGGCTCAACGAAAACAAAACAAAAAGGGAAAGGGGAGGGGGCCGGTTGTGCGCAAGTCTCAAAATCGGCACTCTGTTAGAATGCGCCGACGACGGTGAAACAAGGGAAAAAAAAAAGGGGGGGGGATGCGGAGGGGGAAACGATGGCAGCGCTCTAGAGTAAGTGAGAAACCAGCCGACGACAGAATCAAAAATATATGTATTAGGTCGTACGTGGAAATAAGGGGGAGAGAGGTGAAAAGGAGAAAAGAAGAAGGGGTGAAAAGAGAGTGATGTATTCCGCGAGAGGAGCGGATTGGGGAAGAAAAAAAAAAGAAAGAGTGGCTACGGGCCTCACTTTGAACCGCGAAAGTTTGTGCTTATCAGATCACTATTACTCGTAATAGTCTCAGTAATAATACACAGTGCATTCAGGGCATTTCAGGGCAGAACAGTGCGCCGAGTCGGAGTTTAGCAATAGTCCGCGGCGCGGGAGTGTTCTGAAGTTTTCATTTACTCCGTTATATTGTAACTCTGTATTGCTTCGTACTCGTACTCGTACTCGTATTACTCAGTGTTGTTCTTCAGGGTCCTGGCCAGCCCAATTGACCCCGTTGATTGGTTGGAGCCGAGTGGATGGGGCATTCACCTTGTAATAATACGCCGTACTCAACCCAACGAAGACTGCGTCTTCGTTCAGCGACAAGAAAAGCCCAGTCAAGCCTCTATGAAACTGCTTCGTCTTTTTAGGACCGTAAACACAAGTTCAAAAGTGGGTGGTTATGTCCCAACAGAAAACAGACGAGCAAGTACGAGTACGAGTACTCGGAAATCAGATGACTTGCCCAGCTTCCTCAGCTGTTTTGTTGCGCCAGTTTTCCAGGCTTCAAGCAGTCCGCCACCAGGCTGCTGCCCCAACAGGCAATGCTGCCCTTCACCCTTCCCTCCCCCACAGCCCCTTCCGAAAAGGTACAGAAAATCCACACCAACTGTTGGCGGCGGCCCGGAAAGTTGAAGAGCCGGCACACCACAATGGCGTGTTTCTGCAGGAGTTTGTAAATTAGCGGTTGCCAAGGGACTCCCCTCAACATACGAGTATTATGACTCGTAATGGACGAAGAAAAACAGCGCGAATGGTTGAGCTTCGTCACAACGCCGTATTACTCCGTAATATGGATACTTCACATCGAATTACCTTAATGCTCGTATGCTTTACGGCGAATACCGTACGTCAGTGCTTACTTGATAGGCCTAGATCACATGCAATGAGGTTTTTCGCGTCTTAACCGCAAAGAGCCTTGTACGCTTGCTCGTTTGCCGAGATGCAAAATGAAAAGTCGCTCAGTATATTTTAAAATACAAAATGTGCTTTTTACGAATATGTACAAAAAAAAAGAGAGAGAACTGGAAGGAAGACATGCTCTGAGGATATCCCAAGATGGCACAAAGTCTCGGCCGCCTCGTGCCGCCCCTACTGGGCCTGGCTTGCCCTTTTCTGGCCTGCAGGCTCTCACACATTGTGGTCCCAGGCAACGGTGTGCTCGATTGCCCAGGCTCGGATGTCCTCAAAGTTGCGGCAGGTGTGCATCGTGTTAAAGTCGGGCCAGTAGTCGTCGTCGGCGAAGCCGTATTCGGGAAACAGCTTGAAGGTGAAGATGCCAATGTCGCTTTGGCACATGAGGTTGGTGCGAAGAGTTTCAATGCAGTGATCTGGTCTGTCAGCGTGACTACAGTCGATCAAAGGAGGAGAGACAGGCAAGGAGACAGGGCTTGGGGGAGGAGAGGTGAGGAAAGAAGGGGGGAAGGGAGAGGGGGGTCGGAGATGAAGGGAACATGAAAACAACTGGGGAAAACCTGCCACCACGTACCAACGTGACCGTCGAGATCCTCCTTGCTTTCGGCGCCGCCTACATCGCCACCGACGTCCTTGTAGTAGTCCTTGTAGATGGCTTGCCGGATCAGATTGAGGCAGTGCAGCTGGTGGAACACCTCGAGCGCCGCGCGGTAGCCCACCTCGCCTGTGCGTGGATGTGTGATCTTGAGAGAGTTTCGTGGGAGACCGAGCTTGTCCAGCTCTTCCTGTGTGATCATTGTGTCGCCAACTGTTTGTTTTTCTGCTGTTAGTTCACAGCAACTGTTGACGTGCCAGCCAATGCTAATACTACTACAACATACCGTCGTTTGCAATGTAGTCCCAGGCAAGGTCGACCTCGGGCCCATAGCCCACAAACGGGCCCTCCACGACGGGAGTCAGATTGGAAAAGCGAACGGTCTCGTACTTGACAACAGGTGCGGCCGGGGCTTTTTGTATGAATCAGAGTTAGTCATGGAAAGCCAAACACAGCGGAGTGATGACATGTGAGAAGCTTTTTTTTTTTTTTTTTTTTTTTTTTTTGGCTTACAATATGATGAGTACAGCTGGGTATATGACAAGTCGGACGGCTTGGCGGTGTGGCGGTTGCACACCGACAGAGCAAACAGCGTGCCGGAAGTGGCCAGCAGGACGGCATGGCCGAGCCACATCCAGTGCTGGGCTAAGCGGCTTCGCGCACGCGGGACGAAGCCGGTGTGGTCCGAGTCTCGGTCCGAGTCTCGGTCTGAGTCGCCGCTCCATGTGCGGGTGCTGGAGAACGGCACTGCCGCTTCCTTGTCGTCGTCCAGAGGGACGGCATGATAAACTCTAGACATGTTTTTGGGATGAAGAGAAAGGAGAGGATGGGGGCAAGAGAGACAAGAATAAAAACAAAGATGAAATCGAGGTCGGGCGAACAGCCAAGGCGAGGCAAGAGACAAACAGTGGAAAGGAAACAATAAGACGTAAGACGCAAAAAAGAGGCCTGGATTATGATCGAAGAGCGGCCAAGAGATGAGAGATGATCGTTGGAGCAAACCGTTCAAAGCACCATCACACAAGTCTGGGGTGGTCCAACTAGTCTGAACAGGCTCTCCAAATCAGAGCGAGTAGTCTCGGTCAACTGCGCCCTGCGCAACTCAGCTCGATGGGCAAGAGCACGAAGATAGAGTACAGCCGAAACCTCTGAATGACGGAGGAACAGCGAGCAGTGGAAAGACGTAGCCAGCGAGCCTGCGCAGCCAGGGGAAATCAAAAGGGCAAGAAGAAGAGAGGTGCAGCAAGAAGGAGAAGGGCAGGTGGAAGAGAAGACGGAGAAGAGACAAAGAGAGAAGGCATGAAAGAACGAGGCGATGAAGCAATGCGTCCCAGACGCGGTCGATCGTACCAGAAAGATCACAAAGCAGGCGGACGAGAAGGGGGGGAATAGGAGGGCCTCTGCCGACAGATATTTGGAAGGACGACACGAAGCGGCGATCACAAAGACACACGGCGGGGGAGAAGATCAGGAGATCAGTCTTGGGGCTTACGGGGCATACGAGTGCTCGTAAGGAGTGAACCAATGTACGAGTACGAGACCACCGTCGCAGTCCTCGTCAAAGGGGGGGGCTTCGTGGCAGACCAGGCAGGCCAAACCTGCGACACCCCTTCGTACGGGGGCTCCAAGGACCTGAAACCGACCATGGATGCAAGAATGCGGCCCCAGAAAAAGATGGACCACAGATGCAAAACCTAACAGACAATACGGTAGCAGACAAAAGAAGAAATCCCAGTTTTCCATGGAGCTTCGGGTGCACCATCGCCAAAACTTTACGATTTTGAGGTGATGCCTTCTTGGCCATGGGAAGCACGCATGGTTGCTTTGGCTGTCTCTTCTTGCCGGGTTGCTAAGCATTGCTTGCATCACTTGCTGCAGGCATAATTCGCAGTCTTGGCGCTCACAATGTAGAGCTTCTTTTCAGCAGACGTTCTGGTCTCTTTCCTGCCCACCACATGCTTTGTTCCTTTTTCGCAAAACCATGCCCTGAGAGCCAGTGTTTGTCTAGCTGTCATGAAGCCCTCCAAAAATGTTGCCAATAACGGAGGAGAGACAGGGGAAGCCTCAAAGCGCTCCCCAGGCATTGCCCCCGCCGTTGGCCGGCCCACACAGCACTCTGAAACGGACGCTGCGGCCAGACAAGGTTCCTTGGGGCGCCCATAACCGCCCCCAACTTGTGACTGTTGTCACGTGACCCCTTACCACTATCACCACTGTCAATGCCACTTCCAGCAAAACCCCATAAAGATCTCCACCACTTCAATTCCTCTAAAACAAGAGACGGCCGCGCGACGTTTCACCTGGTGGCGTCGCTTCGGCACTGGACGATCTTGGTCATCTGCTTCATTTTTGTGCATTGCCCAACGGCTAACACGGTTCTCAAAGAGCAAAAAATACTCTGCAAAATGGGGATTTCAACCAAAACCTGTTTTGCTTCTAATGCAATTTTTTTTTTTTTTTTCGGCTTTCTTCCCCCTTTTTTTTCTACAAGGCTCACGCCTTTCCTAGTTCCCTACGGCTTTCCTTTTCTGTGATTCTTGCTCTCCCTGTTTTGCTGTTCAATTTTCTACGGAGCACAAAACGTCTCGCTTTTCCTTTCCTTGTTTTCTCTTTCTAGATCTCGCCGGTCAACCCCCTCCCTACCCCCCATTAGCCCAAATAGCCTAGATCTCTGTTTTGTTTATGTTTGCCTTCTACCGCCGCTAGGAAACCGATGCGAAGCTGTCGTTGAAGTAGCGGGTCAGTGAATCACCCTTTCCCTGAACTGGGGTCACGAAGTAATACGAGTTATCCTTGCTGTCCGAGCACACATGCATCTCAGGAGCCTCCTTTTTAGATTTGGCTTGTGAATGTGCACAACTGAGTCTGTAGCCTGTTGGTTTTTTGCGTTTACGGAGTACAGCCCATATTTCTTCACGAGTCCTCGCACATTGTGCCCCAGTAATCAGTTTCGTTTTTTGTTTTCAACTCCTGAACAGTCACGGCCTCTCTTTGTTGGCTTTCACGTTAGCCCCTGTTTGTATGCAAGTAGACCTTTTTTTTTTTGCGAGTAAAGACAAAGTACGACGTACGTGCCGCCCAGCCTCGACTGTGTTGATTCACAAAGCATTGCTTCCAGCCTTCAATCCTATCTCGTTGCAAGCGGCAAGCAAGCCAGCTTTGGGCTTAAACACAGACACGGGGTTGCCTACGTCTCAATACGTTGTGGCTTTCTTGACCGCATTTGCTCTCTATTCTCTTCCTCTCCTTTTTTTCCCTTCTATATTCACGGTCGTTCAGGTAATGTCGTATCTACAATTACTCCGCTAAAGCCCCTTTCCCATGAGGAGCCCTTTGCGCAACCATATTCCCCACAGTCGTTTTTCGCACTTCTCAATGCATTTTATTTCCATATACGTATCCATATATATATCCATATATACATATCTATATATACCCACACTACCGTGCGCCTTCCTGAAACCATAATCTGCAAAGGAGTCTGCTTCATAGCATGGCACCTCAACCAGGCTCTCTTGTCGCGGTTAGACATGCCTTGTTTTGGTTGCTGAAGCAGTCGCTTTTCGTGTTCCTTGTTGTGGGTTCTATTACCGTGTGCTGCTGGCTACAAGCACCCAAGTAGCATCGTCGGCTGCAGTGGCCGTTTGTGTGTTTTCTTTGGCCGGCTGAAACCTGCCAAGGGCCATCAATTCTCTCCACATTTTATCTGCGAGCTCGCCTAGTGTTGCCTGACACCTTTCTTGCTTTGCATTTGCCTGTGACAAAAAGGCTAAGCTTCGACTTCCTTGCCCTTGGCTGATCTTTCCATTTACAGGAAACGGCAGCTCACACCTCTGATTATTCATGACGTGCGTGCTCATAGCGAGAACCCTGTATGGATATTGATACAGGAGCAGTGCAAAGTGTATTACGACGTTTCCACACGCCCTCCTCCCCTTGACACTGGCCATGTCACTTGGAATTGGAAACAGCACACGGCAGGAAGCGAAGTGCAAGAAAACACGAAAAAAAAAGAAAAAAAACGCAAAGCTAAGATGAAGCAATGGGAAAATGGGAAAAGATGCAATGGGGAAAGATGCAATGCAAAAGCAGCGCGAGTTTTGCAAGAAGGAATTGAAAAAAAAGATGACACAGCAAGAGCCGGAAGAAAGGGCAAACAAAAACCAGAGCAAAATGCACCACATGATGCAATGCCTCGAGTTAATGCTCTCCCGCCTGTCTCATGGCACAGCATACAGGTCCGGGACGGGCAAAGCAGCAAGCTTTGTCAACACCTCGCCTGTTGTTCGGTGACAGTCTTTGTTGGTAGTCGAGTCCATAAAGGATCTTGCCAACATATTGTCCGTTTTGCTTTTTCTTCACTTTGGCCAAAGCTTGCGGCCTCCTGGCAGAGAAAGGGGCTCGGAGAGGCCTGAGAGAACGGTATTGCACACGCAGATGAGAAGGGCACAAGCTGAACCACAGAACAAAAAAAAAGACCAATGGCAAGCTATTGTGCCATTGAAGCACGTACTTCTGAAATAGCTGGTCAATTGCTGGCCCCAACAGCTCGAGTATGAGGTGCTCGCTGCTTTGTACATTACATTTTGAGACACGTCTCGGCTCCAACGATCCAAAGTTTGAACCTGCGACTCGCCGCACCGCCTCTCTCCGATCTCCATTGCGCTTCGTCCTTGCGCTGTGCTTTCGTGGAGTCTCAGCATTACTTCATACTATATGTCATCTGCCTGTACGAAGCATTGCACACTCCACACCCATCTCTCAGGCCCCTTTCTATGGAATATAAGGGGAATGACTGTTTTTTTTTTTTTTTTTTGGCCCCCCCCCCCCCCCCCCCCCCCCCCGGCCTGATCCCAAAGCCACCTCCCCTTTTTCTTCCTTGCCTCCCTCATATTATTCACGCCCTCTTAAGAACCCTTTATCGTCATGATTGATCACCCTCCCCTCCCTCCCCACCATTATGTGGGGATGGACACCCCCTCGACCAATTGTTGATCCGTTCTTGATGGAGCAAATGGCAGAGGTGATGAACGAAAATCAGAGTCTTGTCATCCCTTCAATGGGAGCCAACCAGACTTTTTCACCATGGTTGTTGCTCAATATATATTTACCACGTCGATTGTCTCTCCTCCTCCTCCCAGTTCTTGTTCTTGCCTTTGTCTCTTCTCTTTCTTCCTCCTCTTCTTCCATCCCTCTTCTCGTCTCTTCACAACTGGAACGTGTTCGCCATCTCTTTTTCCATTGTCCCTTTTCTGATCTTTTGATCTTCACTTCTTATACTGTATATTTTATTTTAAACTGCAGGGCAGGTACCAGGCATTTTTTTTTTATCTTCATTCTTTTTGAAATTTCTCCCTTTTCCACTCTTTTAACACAACCGCATTCCCTTACCGTTCTTTTTTCTCTTCACTATGCATACTCCATCTCTCGTTCAGCTGGTCCTTGGTGGCCTTGCTGCGTCCACGGCTGTGACGGGCTTCCAGCCGGCCAGTGGCGTCAAGGGCTTGTCAGCCCGCCACATTGCCACGCTCATGGCTCTGGCCGCCGTGCCTGCTACCATGGCTGTGCCCATGGAGCTTGACAGCCGTGAGCCCCACCATGCCGGCAAGAAGACCAAGGGCAAGAAGCAAGGCCGTGATGTCGAGGAGATTGAAGCTCGGGAACCCCACCACGCCGGCAAGAAGACCAAGGGCAAGAAGCAGGGCCGTGATATTGAGGTTGAGCTCGACAGCCGGGAACCCCACCACGCTGGCAAGAAGACCGGCAACAAGAAGCAAGGGCGCGATGTTGAGGAGATCGAGGCGCGTGAGCCCCATCATGCGGGTAAGAAGACTAAGGGCAAGAAGCAAGGCCGTGATGTCGAGGAGATTGAAGCTCGGGAGCCCCACCACGCCGGCAAGAAGACGAAGGGCAAGAAGCAAGGCCGCGATGTCGAGGAGATCGAGGCGCGTGAACCCCATCATGCTGGCAAGAAGACCAAGGGCAAGAAGCAGGGCCGTGACGTCGAGGAGATTGAAGCTCGGGAGCCTCACCACGCCGGCAAGAAGACGAAGGGCAAAAAGCAGGGCCGTGACGTCGAGGAGATTGAAGCTCGGGAACCCCTCCAAGAGATCGAGGCTCGGGAACCCCACCACGCCGGCAAGAAGACCAAGGGCAAGAAGCAGGGCCGTGACGTCGAGGAGATTGAAGCTCGGGAACCCCACCATGCCGGCAAGAAGACGAAGGGCAAGAAGCAAGGCCGTGACGTCGAGGAGATCGAAGCTCGGGAACCCCACCACGCCGGCAAGAAGACCAAGGGCAAGAAGCAGGGCCGCGATGTCGAGGAGATTGAGGCTCGCGAGCCTCACCATGCCGGCAAGAAGACCGGCAACAAGAAGCAGAACTAAAGATCGACACAGCAAAGCGGAAAGACCAAAGAAAAACTCGACGAGAGCGCAAGGGCGGGACAGCAGAGGCGAGGACAGGAGGAGGAGGACTAGACACAATCGCTCCAACCGAACTTGTTCTTTTTTTTTTCCCTTTACACACACTCACGTCTTACCATCATCACAAATCAACCAAAGAAAAAGGAAAGAGATGGGTGCATACGCATTTTTTTTGTCGTTTGCTATATTGTCTCTTCTCGCTTCGCCAGCTCCTTCCCTCGCTCTCTTGTTCCGTCCTCTCCGGTCCCTCTCCCCACCTCCCATCCCTTTTCGCCCTCCTCTTACCAGTTCTTTACCAAGTCGACTGCCGCAGGCCCCGAATTGAGGCAGAAATCAAGCTTCCACGTTTTTCCCCTGCCCTTGTACGTAGAAGCTTGTGTTTGTGTGTGCTTCCCCTGCGTGGTCCAGTGTGCTTTAAAAGTGTGTAGTGCGGTATGCCATGTGTATCTAGTTTTGTCTTTTTTATTAGTCTTGTTCACGTGTGGAAGCCTTAGGGACGGCTTCTTGGCCCCCCGAGGTTGCGGCTACGATTCTGTTTGATTTTAGGTTCCTAGGGGGGAGACGATTTGACGAAACCGAGATGGGAAAGTAAATAAAAAAATCCATTTTTTTGTCTTTGTGGATTTCGTCAGTGTTTTGACAAACGCCAAAAAAAAGAAGCCAGATAATATCAGATATCAGCAGCCTAACATCTCTTAGTGCTCGTAGCGACGCCGGCAATGCAACATCATGAACAGTCTTTTCGTGTATTTGAGAAAGAGGGGGGCGGTTGGGAGAAACAAATGTGCAGTGGAAATGTCGAGTTGTGAAATTCAGATAGACTTTTTTTGTTTTGTTAACCTAGTGTGTGTACGAGTAAGATGCAGACTTTGACCTATCATGCGGTTAAAACCTTCTGTATCTTTGATAGCCACGTAGACGATGAGAAAAGTGCAAGCACGGCCTCCTGGAAAACAGAAACCACGAACTGTTCGGGAAACGAGGCTTGTAGAGCCGTCCAGCTATACCCAGTGAGGTGCATATGAGAGAGCTCGCACAAGTCACAAGTGTCGTTGTCCAGCACTTCCTGCTGTGGGTCAAGAAGCTCCAGAGCTGGCTTGTCTTGGAAGTAGATGCATGGGTAGTACGAAAACATATCAGATGCACACACAAAAGCAGTTGAAGGAAAAGAGGGTGAGAGAATTAGAGGTACGAGACATGCATGGCGCAGGATACAGAAGAAGAGGGAACACAGCTGACTTGCAAGTAATATCAACTAGCAAAGAGTTGACAGGCAGGACTTGGTCGCTGTCTTCTTCCTGGAATTTAAATCCCCCCCCCAAGGCTAGACTTCACCCCAAAACAAACGTAACCAGCAAATCTCTTTCAGCATTTGCGGGCATCTATAACTCTCATGACGGGCACCGTATAGATTTAAAATTGATGACTGCAGAAAATCGCAGTCAGTAGCCTGGCTTGTGTCTGGAAAGCCTTGCCCCTGTGGTTCAAACTGGCATTTTTTCGCTCCACTTGTCACCAATACCGCCTAATCAGAAAGACAGCTACTCCGAACAAAGGTAGGCATGCCAGCTCTTCTTTTTTTTTTTTTTTTTTTTTTTTGGTACGCCCTTTTCTTGCACACCGACACTTTGCCTCCTTTTGCTTCTGGGCAAAACGCCCGCTAATTTTCCTCCTAATTGGCAAGGCAACAAGCAGCAAGGCTCGACTGCACAAAAAAAGAGAGAAACGAATTCGAAATGCTCTTCTCGTCTGAGCTCATGATAGAGCTCAGGTATTTCAGGAGGAGCGAGTACCCACCACACATTTGAGAGTCCTTTTCCTCTGAGATACGCATTCAAGCTGGGCAAGGTAACGATGGAGTTGCGATATATCCATACTTGTACTAAGTAGATTGTATTATCACCCATACCGCCCAAAGCTCACCGCCTTCTCGTGCCTGCTTACAGGGTTGTGCAGGGCTCTTCTTCTCTATCAGCCCCAGGCCCCCGTGGCTGTCAACAGAGTCGTCGATTCTTAATCGCCACGCGTAAGGAACATCCCCAGACTGTTTAACTGGACACGAACATGCAGTGCGAAGTGGTCCTGCTGTGCTATGTGTTTCTTAGCTTGTGTTCGTGCTTCGTACCTTTTACGATGTATGTTCCGATACGCCGTCTGATGCTATTCGTTTTATGAAGGAAAACCAAAAAAAACAAGAATCCCTAATCATGTTTCTTATTTTCTCATCGCATTCTTCCCCATTCCTGCTCTTGCTTCCTAAAAGCTGTTTTCTTTCCCTTTTTTGCCTTTCCCCCTTTTCCTTTTTTCTCTTGCCGCCTCCTCTTCGCAGCTCCTCTTCTGGATAAAAGCCAGCAAAGATACGAGTGCTCCGTGTGTGTGACAGGGCTTGACTGATCACGCTTGACTGATCACGTCTGATTAGGTGTAATACGATACGACGACGTATTACTCCGTACAAGCATTATTACTCTGTGCTCCGTAATATATGAACCGTGACACAGACTACAGCCCTTTACGCGGGCAGGTAGTTTTAGTACTGGCCTTCTTTCGTCACCCTCCGCCGCGGCTCGTTTCCCTGTGAAATCCACTTATTTACGGAGTGTTGTGGTACAAGGTACGCCGCAATATGCGCTGTCTACCATGCAGAGCAAAAGTACTCCGTACAACATGCGCGGTGGCGTGTGATTACAAGAGTGGGGCTTTCACAGCGGAGCTTGGCCGCTGTAAAAAGTATGGGTACTCCGTGCTCGTAGCACAAAGGACGGCGCTGTAAGTACTCCGTACTCGTATCCATACTACAAAGGACGGGGTATTATGGATATTACGATGTACGAGTGCGCTGTAACACTGCACAATATTAGTGCTCGTAGCGCCCTGTTCAGTGCATGTGCGTGTCATATTAGCGGCCTCTGCTCTTGCCGTCTGCTCCCTTTTCTTGCTTTTTTTGGCGGTTGGTTGGCGTTGCTTCCCTGCCACCCTCCCAAACTTTGGTGGCCCCACTCCCATTGTTCGCTCACTCCCACCCGCCTTGGGAAATTCCCGGCCTAAAACGCACGGCCCCCAGACTGAGAAACACGAGGACGAAAAGATGCATCTGGGCTGTTTTGCAAGATGTGTAAGGATATTGCGAGTGAGTACGGGTATGGATAGTTTGCGACGTACGGTGTGCGCCTTAATATGCCGGGCGCGCATTATTACTACTTTGCTCGTGTTGCCCCATTTGCTCCATCGCCGTACGTTGGACAACGTACCTATCGACAGAAAGCGTTCAGATAAGTGCAACGCCAAAAAGATGATGCTGTCTGTCAGAGGGACGTGTTGGCTGATGTTCTTTTACCAAAAAAGAGAGGGGAACCAAACATGTCAGAGAAGTAAGGAAAAAGAAAGAATAGGCAGGAAAAAGAAAAGAAGAAAACAGCTTCCGCATTTTCGTCGAATCCTCGCACAAAAGAGGGTACATCTGGTACGACAAATCCCCTTTTGTCATTGTCATACTTTGCCGGAGCAACTTCTCAGAAAGGTGCGCAAAGCACAGAGTACTCGTAATACGCTGCGTCGTGCGTTTGTAGTTCGCCGCTTTCTCGGATCTATTTTCCACAGAAACGAAGGATATATGGATACAACAAAGTATCCATATTTACGAGTACGGAGTTAGTTATGGATACGTCGTACGGAGTATACTTACTCCTAAATCTGGCTTGCCACTAACCGTAAAAAGGCCAACGATTAGCGCAGTGGCCCGGGTGGAGCCAGCCACAACTCCAACTTCCTCGTTCCTTCCTCTTGCTCCCCCCAACCTCTTCTCTTTCCCCTCTCTCTCGCCCCCCGTGGTGTTTCCTCCGTCTTTGCTGAAGGGGCTCCTCTTTCCTTCCCAAACACGACAGCTGTTCCCACGCCCCCCCCTCCCCACCCACTGCCTGGCTGGGTAGGTAGCCTTCCACGCGCGACACCGCCCTAAATTATTGCCTGAACCTTAGTCGGCCGCCAGAGCAAAAAAAAGCATCTTTAAAACATTCCAATTATTATTTTTTTTCCCTTGTCCCCTGCTCTCTCCTTTTCCTTCTCTTCTTTTCAACCACAACCTCCACCACCGCTTTTTTCGAAACTTCATCCACCTCCCCTCGTCACGTCCGTTTACCCATCATCAGTTTGCCAACCAGAGAGAGTTTTTTATGCTCGCCTCTCTCTGATTTGCATCTCTTCTTCCTTTTGAGTTTTTTTTTTTTTTTACCTTCCTTTCTTCGCCCTCTTTTTTCCGCTTTTTAGCTCTTACCTAGCGATCATCCAAGCTACCTTTTTCTCGTCCGTTTGCCAATCATCTTTTGTTTCGATTCGATTCGCTTTTTCGCAGCCTTATTTTTGACGTTGTCGTCTAATTCCTCTCACTTGATTTATCGTTTGCACGTACGCGCAACCCAGCGATCGATCGATTCCAATACCAAAAAAAATATCGAAACATTGATAGTTCTGGCGAGCGGCATTATTACCCTTCACCGGACATTATACAGTACAGCCTTCTTCTGCCTCTCTGCCAAGATCTGCTGCGGTCTCTTTCTCCCTTGCTTTCTTCTTCTTTGAGATTGCTCGACCGTCGTCCACGGCTGCCCAGAGCACAATGTCGATGTACGGTGGCCATCGCGGGATGGGCGCGGTCCCTCCGAGCAATGGGGTCAGCCGTCTCACCGAGCTCCTGGACCAGATTCGCTCCGAGTTTGACACGCAGTTGCGCAACAGCGAAAACTACGAGCACCAGAGTAAGTTTTAAGTTTTTGAGTTTTTTTAGGGTGGATTCTTTTTCGTCCAAGTTTCTCTTGTTCTGTCTGCTCGTTAAATTTTTTTTCGAGTCGGGAAGCTGACACAAAACCAGTCCAGGCACAGGTCAACGAGATGCAGTTGATTCGCGAAAAGGTCTATAGCATGGAGCAGACGCATATGAGTTTGAAGCAAAAGTGAGCCGCACGACCCGAGCTTGCTGCATTTGTGTTCCATCCGGCCTTTTGTCCCCCAACAGACGCCGTTCATGTGTTTTTGCTGACTGTCCCGTTTGCGCAGATATGAGGAAGAGATTGCTCTTCTGCGCCGCCAGCTGGCCGAGCGTGGCGGTCCACCTGGCCCCATGGGTGGTCCTCCTCAACACGGAGGCCCGCATGGGGGCCCGCCACAACCGCCGAATCTGGGCGTGGGCAATAATGTGTTCGCGGCCATTATGGCGGGACAGGGCGGCCAGTCTGGTCTTGCACCGCCGCCGCCGCCGCAGGAGCAGCAGCCTCCACAGCACCAGATGCAGCAGCAGCCACCGCCGCCGGGTCTTCAGGGCCCGCCGCCGCCGCAGCCCTCCCAGCAGGGCCCATTTGGTAGCCAGCAGTATGGTCCGCCGCCCGCGCCCGGTGGCTTCCCGTCGCAGCCGCCACCGCACTCCACGGCATCACCGGGCCCGGGAAAGCAGCGACCCATTGGCCGCCCCCCCGGAGGCGGACCGGCCACTCCTCAGATCAACACGCCCGTCCCGTATCCGGGACCCGGCCAGTCGCCGCAGGTGGCGTCGCACCCCACACCCGACCACAACAACCGCATGCCGATGCCGCCGAGCAGCCATGCCAACAACTCTCTGGGCGACCTGGACCCCGAGCGCCTGCCGGCGCTGTACAAGAAGACGCGGGATGACTGGTTTGTCATTTTCAACCAGCATGTGCAGCGGGTGCTGGATGTGGATCTGGTGCATACGCTGCAGCACGAGAGCGTCGTGTGCTGTGTGCGCTTCAGCGCGGACGGCAAATACGTGGCCACGGGCTGCAACCGCTCGGCACAGATCTACGACGTGCAAACGGGCGATAAGCTGTGCGTGCTCCAGGACGACTCGGTGGACGTGACAGGCGATCTGTACATCCGCAGCGTGTGCTTCAGCCCCGACGGCAAGTACTTGGCGACGGGCGCCGAGGACAAGCTGATCCGTGTGTGGGACATCCAGTCGCGCTCGATCCGCAACACGTTTGCCGGCCACGAGCAGGACATTTACTCTCTGGACTTTGCGCGCGACGGGCGCACGATTGCGTCGGGCAGCGGCGACCGCACCGTACGGCTGTGGGACATTGAGACGGGCCAGAGCTCGCTCACGTTGACGATTGAGGATGGCGTGACCACTGTGGCCATCTCGCCCGACACCAAGTACGTGGCTGCCGGGTCGCTGGACAAGAGCGTCCGCGTGTGGGACATCCAGCACGGCTATCTGGTGGAGCGGCTAGAGGGCCCGGATGGCCACAAAGACAGTGTCTATAGTGTTGCATTTTCTCCCAACGGCAAGGATCTTGTCAGCGGCAGCTTGGACAAGACCATCAAGATGTGGGAGCTAGCGGCGCCGCGCGGGCTGCCGAACCAGGGCCCCAAGGGCGGACGTTGCGTCAAGACGTTTGAAGGCCACCGGGTGAGTTTTTATGTGTTGTTTTCTCTTTTTTTTTTACTTGTGCTTGTGATTGTTCACTTGTGGGGGCACTGGGGTACACTCTCAACTAACATCCACCAGGACTTTGTGTTGTCAGTAGCCCTCACGCCCGACTCGGGGTGGGTGATGTCTGGCTCCAAGGACCGCGGCGTGCAGTTCTGGGACCCGCGGACGGGCAACACGCAGCTGATGCTGCAGGGCCATAAGAACTCGGTCATATCGGTGGCCCCCAGCCCGACCGGAGGCTACTTTGCCACTGGCTCAGGCGACATGCGTGCTCGCATCTGGTCTTACGGACGGTACCATGGACAATAGGAGACACAACCGAAGACCGGATACCGTTTGTTGGCCCCAGCGAGGAGGTCATTGTGACAAAAAAGGGATACAAGAGGGGGGGAGTGTTGGTTTGCAAGGATATCAAACTTCTTTTCTCCAAACAAGAGGAAAGAAGGTAAAACCACTGAAAAGGGAAATGTTGGGACCTGGATCTTTCTTCCAGTGGGGGTGCAGGCAAGGTGTGAATGTGTCTTTTACTGGCTGGCTTTTGTTTATTCTTTTTTTTTCCTTTCTATGGATGACTTTTTTCTTTTTTCTTTTTCTCCGTTTCTGGGAGTTGCCCCATTTCGACGTGTGCTTGTTCATTGTTTTTTTTTTTTTTGTTTCCATGTCGGATCTAAGCCCCAGCTGGGCCTTTTCTGTAGTCGTCTTTGGTGTGGTTTTGCCCTCAGTCCATTCTTCCTTTTCATGGTCTTTCGAAAATGACCTATCAGAAAGAACTGCGGAAAGGAAAGACTATTACGTGCCGAGCTTCTGTATTCTTGTCTTCCGGGCTTCTTCATGCTTCTTTTTTTACCCCTTCTATGTCTCTTTTCTTGATTATCTTTATGGATTTTTCTTCACTACAGTGCACCAGAGACACACGAATGATCTTGCAGCAAACGTGGGCACTTGGTTCGGCTTCAGTCTCGTCCCCCCCTTTTCTTGTTTGCTGCTATTCTGCTTCTTTTGTATTTTGTTTTTGTTTTTGTTTCTTGGTCCCTCCCCCCCTTCTCCTGGCTTCCTTGATTCGGTTCACTTCCAGTCTTATGCGGCTTTTTTGTATTAAGTAAAAGGATTGACGATAAAACAACAATAAAACAAAGATAATGAAAGCTGTAAAAGAGGAAAAAAAACCTTGGGTTCTGAGACTGGATATATTACCCTTCGCCGTATGGCGGTAATAATATAATAGCTAAGCTTTTAGATACTTGTAATGTTTTAGTCCTATTTCATGCAGGTAACGGGGTATCTCAAACGCCAGTGTAAACAAGCGAGCAAAAGCATCAGGGCCAGAAATAAATACATGACTGAAACAACAGATGAGCCTTTTCAATGTCAACACACCAAAAAACACAGCATGCCAATTTCGAGTGAAAGTCGTTTTGCCCCTAAAGCAAGCCGCTGAACAAAAGGTCGAACTCGTCGCCGCCGCCTGCCGGTGTTGTGCGTTTGCGTTTCCTTGAGCTTTTGTCGCTGTGCTTTCTGGAGCGCTTAACCAGTTTTTGATTTTGGTCTTTTTCGTCTTTTTGGTCTTTTTGGTCTTCTTCGTCTTCTTGGGCCTTGCGCGCCCTCGCCTCTGCCGCGTGCATCGTTGTCTGAGCAACGTCTACCGTGTCTGCCGTGTCTGCCGTCTCTGTCTCTCTCTCGCTGCCTGTCGGCATCTTGTCGTCGCGCTTGTTCTTCTTCGTCTTGCCCTTTTCTGTCGTCCTTGCCGCCGTCGCCGCCTCACTGCGGACGTGGCCGTCTGCTGGCCGTGCTGTTTTGACCGCTGTCTTTGACGCTGTTTGCCTCGCCGCCTTGGCCGCTGCCTTGGCCGTTGTTCTCTCTTTTCCCTTTCCATCTCCCCCTGCTCCTCCTCCTCCCTCGTCCACTCGATCCTCTCCTCCTTCCTCTCCCCCTCTCCCCTCCTCTTCTCCTGCTCCTCCTCCTCCTCCTCTTCCTCCCCCCTTCCCTTCAAAGGCGTCTCGGACAACAGGCACGCCCATGTCGCTGTTTGCGTTGGCGGCGGCCGGGCCACCGGAGACAGCGTCGACAGGATCGGCGACGCCGTCCGCTGTGGCAGCGGCCTCCGGGTTGTGTGGGTGGGGGGGTATTTGGTTCTGTGCTGCTGGAGCGACGCCGCCGCCGCTGAGATCGCCATTGCCATCGTCATCGCCGCTAACAAGCAGCCCGTCGTCACGGCCGTCCACGGCGGCAGCAGCTGCTGCTGCTGCCAAAGCAGGACCTGCCACCTGGCCGGCAGCGCTATTGATCTGGGCCAGCACGCCCAGCAGCAGAACCCCAAGGGGTGCAAACTGGCGGTCGGCGACCAGTCGGGAGAAGGCTCTACCGTTGGCAGAAGCCGACGCGTTAGCTCTAACTGTACCTAAAGAAAGACGGATTGTTTTCTCTTTCTGTGTGCCTGTCTTTCTCTCTCTCTCTCTCTCCTCTCTCTCTCTCCTCTCTCTATCTCCTCTCTCTCTCTCCTCTCTCTCTCTCCTCTCTCTCTCTCCTCTCTCTCTCTCCTCTCTCTCTCTCCTCTCTCTCTCTCCTCTCTCTCTCTCTGCCTAGCCAATAACTCACAGATAAGCTTTCGGAACAAAGTAGGTTTGAATCTCGTGGGCCCGACAAGCAGCAGGCGATGCTGTTGCTGCTGCTGCTGCTGCAGGAGGTACTGTGGTGGATGGGTTGAGTGTCTGTGATGAACGCTCTGTTTCTGCTGCTGTCTCTGTCGCTCTTTTCCGCTTCTTCTTCGCCCTCAGCAGCGCCTTTTCTGCCGCCGCTGCCGCCGCCGCCTTGGCTTCCTCCAACCGTTTCTCTTCTACCAGGTCGGCAAGCAGCTTCCCCACGTGCCGCCTCAGCTGGTCAAACGCAGGCCACCAGTACGCCGACACGCGATGCTGGTTCTTGTGGCGGCGGTGGAAGCCGGTCAGAACGCCCAAAGCATCCTCGAGCTTGTCTGCGGCGGCGGCGGCGGCATTGTTGCCCATTTCGAGGCTGCCGCCGTCGGGATTGGCAGACCCAGAGCCCAAGGCACCAGACGGCCCCTTGTCTGCCATCTCAGATCGGGCGTTCACTCGAAAATCATCGTCTAGCAAGTCGAATGAGAACTGGTCGCAAGAAAGGGAAAGCAAAAAAAAATAAAAAAAAATAAAATATACGAGTAAATGGCAGTAAATTCGCAGGAAGGGCGACTGGAAATTAGTCAGCATTCTGTGCGCTATCGCTTATCAGGCTTTGACGTAAGGATATTAGCCGTAGAAGCTATGGCGGGGTGGGCGGGGTGATTGGCTGGCAGAAAAAAAAGCTGACGCTAAAAAAAAAAAAATTAAGACGCGCGCGAAAACGGGGTGCTAAGCAAAGGAGAGAGGAAGGGGAAAAAAAAAAAAAAGAAAGAAGGGAAAGAAGGAAAGAGGCAGAGAGGGAACAAGAAGGAGCAATGCACAATAAACGCAAGTAGAAGGAAGAACGTACCTTTGTTCTTTCCTTTTTTTTGTCCCCATTTTGGTCAGCGTGAATGTGTCTGAAATTAGCAGCAATTCGAAAATATCAGAAATCAAAAATATAATTTGCCATTTTTTTCTTTGCGCACCACAAACCCACACACCCCCCCCCCCCCCCGACCATGGCCGCCTCGTCGCCGCTCACCGTCCTGCTGATTGGCAACGGCGGGCGCGAGCACGCGCTGGCGTGGAAACTGGCGCAGTCGCCGCGGGTGCGGCGCATTCTGGCGGTGCCCGGCAACGGCGGCACGGCGTCTTGTGCCAAGGTGGAAAACATCACGACGACGTCGGCGGACGACTTTGCGGGGCTGGTGGCGCTGGCGCAGCGCGAGGGTGTTGGCCTGGTGGTGCCGGGCCCGGAGGCGCCGCTGGTGGCCGGCATTGAGCGCTTCTTCCGGGCGGCGGGCATTCCGTGTTTTGGGCCGTCGCCGGAGGCGGCCGTGCTCGAGGGCAGCAAGACGTTTTCCAAGGACTTTATGCGGCGCCACAACATTCCCACGGCGGCGTACCGCAACTTTGACGACTACCACGCCGCCTGCCGCTATGTCGAGGAAGTCGTGCCGGAGTCGGCCGAGTCGACGGAGCCGGGCCGGCCGGGCCGGCCGGCCATCGTCATCAAGGCCACGGGCATTGCCGCCGGCAAAGGCGTGATTCTGCCGCACACGCGCGCCGAGGCGCTGGCGGCGCTCAAGAGCATCATGTGCGACTGCGAGTTTGGCGCCGAGGCCGGGCGCGCCGTCGTCATCGAAGAGTTCCTCGACGGCGACGAGCTCAGCATCCTGACCTTTTGCGACGGCTACACCATCCGGTCGCTGCCGGCGGCCCAGGACCACAAGCGCGTGTTCGACGGCGACCAGGGCCCCAACACCGGCGGCATGGGCTGCTATGCGCCCACCAGCCTGGCCACGCCCCAGCTGCTGGCCCGCATCGACCGCGAGATCCTGCAGCCGACCATCGACGGCATGCGCAAGGAATGGACGCCCTTCCGCGGCCTGCTCTTCACCGGCCTCATGATCTCGCCCGCCGGCGACCCCAAGACCCTCGAGTACAACGTGCGCTTCGGCGACCCCGAAACCCAGACCGTGCTGCCGCTGCTCTCGCAAGACACCGACCTGGCCGAGCTGATGCTGGCCTGCACCACCGGCTGTCTCGATGCCGTGCCTCTGCGCCTGCAGGACAAGTTCAGCGCCACCGTCGTCGTCGCCTCTCCGGGCTATCCCGGCGCCTACCCCACCGCCATCCCCATGACCGTCGCCAGCCCGCCGCCCGACTCCGACATCCACGTCTTCCACGCCGGCACCAAGATCGCCCCCGACGGCTCCGGCCTGCGCACCGCCGGCGGCCGCGTCATTGCCGCCACCGCCACCGCCCACTCGCTGCCTGCCGCCGTGGCCAAGGTCTACGCCGAGGGCATCCCGCTCATCCACTTTGACGGCATGCACTACCGCAAGGACATTGCCCACCGCGCCTTTCGCAAAGCCGACGCCGCCGCCCCCGCCGCCGGCGAGTCCCTCTCATATGCCGCCGCCGGCGTCAGCATCGACGCCGGCAATGCGCTGGTGGCCCGCATCAAGAAGGCCGTGGCGTCGACCGCCATTCCCGGCGCCGATGCCCAGATCGGCGGCTTTGGCGGCGAGGTCGATCTGTCCAAAGTCGCCTCTCTGGCCGCCAGGGGCTCGCTGCCCATCATGGTCGGCGCCATCGACGGCGTCGGCACCAAGCTCAAGGTGGCCCTGGCCCTGGGCAAGCACGACACCGTCGGCATCGACCTCGTCGCCATGAACGTCAACGACCTCGTCGTCCAGGGCGCCCAGCCCCTCATGTTCCTCGACTACATTGGCTGCAGCAAGCTCGACCCCGCCACCGCCGCCGCCTTTGTCGACGGCGTCGCCGCCGGCTGCCGCGAGTCGGCCTGCGCCCTCGTCGGCGGCGAGACCGCCGAGATGCCCGGCATGTACCAGGGCGACGAGTACGACGCCGCCGGCGCCGCCATCGGCGTCATGCACCCCGACCAGCGCCTGCCCCGCACCGCCGACATGCTCGCCGGCGATCTCCTGCTGGGCCTCGCCTCCAGCGGCCCCCACTCCAACGGCTTCTCGCTCATCCGCCGCATCGTCGACCGCGCCCGCCTCGCCTACACCGACCCGGCTCCCTGGTCCCCCGCCACCTCCGTGGGCGAGAGCCTGCTGACCCCCACCCGCATCTATGTTCGTTCCCTGCTGCCCGTCGTCTCCCGCATAAAAGGAATGGCCCACATCACCGGCGGCGGTCTCTCCGAGAACGTGCCTCGCATGCTTCCTCCGCATCTGGCCGCCGAGATCGACGTCGCCTCCTGGCCCGTGCCTCCCGTCTTTGCCTGGCTGCAAAAGACCGGCAATGTCGCGCCCGCTGAAATGGCTCGCACCTTCAACAACGGCATCGGCATGGTCATCGCCGTCGGCACCGCAGAAGCCGCTTCCGTAATCAGCTCTCTCGAGGCCGCTGGCGAGACCGTTTTCCGCATCGGCCGCTTGATTCCTCGAAACACACCCGGCCAGGGATGCGTCTTGAACAATTTGAACAAGTGGGCCGTGGCATAGCTTCAGTGCGTGTACGTTGCAAGATGGGATCTTCGTTTTTTTTGTTTTGTCTCTCCCTCGTGGTACGTTTCCAAAATAAACAAAAAGAGAATAAGAATAAACATTTATCGTTTACAATTCGTCAAAGCCACCCCAAGAATCCAAAAAAATAGAGGTCTCCTCCTTGTTGCATGCTGGTGTACACACGATACAAATTACACAGAAACGTCCGATAGCAAATGACCCGAAAATTGGAAACGTAAAAGACACGACGACGAGCTTAAATTTAGAATGGCCGTCTCACCATGCAAAAAAGCGAGCCGTTGCTATTTACAGACGAAGCATGGTCTTGGGTATGACTGACCAGACTGTGCCGACGATGGAAAGGGTGATCGAAAGCACGAGGATGACATACTGAAACATTCGTTCTCGGTGAGGGATGGAACCGCCAAAGAGCTTCAGATGGAACAAGATGGGCAGCCTGCGGAAGTCAGTAATGTTAATGTCAAGCGCATCAAAAAAGGAGTCCGCCTCCGGGAGAATCGGGCAACCCACGTGACGCAAATGGTGAAGCACAGAGCGCTGCCCATAAAGGCCATGATACTGTCAAAATCGGGAAAGAGAATCGATATGACCAGAAATGCACCGATGGTCAGAATGCGTATGGCGATTTTGACCGTGCTGCGGAGGGCCGGCCGACCCGCAAACACACTGCCATCGCCAACAGACTGGTGATGCACGCCGGTCAGGACGTCGACGGTCGTGATGATGGGCCGCGCATTTAAAGGAATCTTCGTAAGAGGGATGATGGCAATGAATATGCAGAGGAAGTACGTGAGGACCCGAGGATAACCAGACGTCGACAGAATGTTGGCAGTGATCTCATCCATAACATCGTCGCCAAACATGAGAATGCCCGCCACCGCAGTAACGGTATCCAGTATGTACTAATACTCTCCCATTAGCCCTTGGGAAGCCAGCAATGGAAAGTAGACTCAAGGCGCGCTGGAGCCCGACTCACCGTAAATGAAAAGGTAACCTTGACGGCTTGCGCGTATTTATAGGGGTGTCTCATGTCGCGATAGATCTGTGATGAGAATTTTAGCAACTGACAAAGGTCGTGGTACTCATAACGAAATCATCAGAGACAGGCATCCCATATGGACGTACATTCGGGAACACGCTGTGACCACCCCATGGCGACATTAGCAGGCCAAATGACAGTGGCAGCGTCAACCAGTTGGCCGGAAACATGTACGTGGCGGCCGGCACAATGAGCGAGCCGGGCGATGTCTTTTTAGTCAGGCCGTCGAAGACAACTATAGCGACAACTGTTTTGTGTTAGTGTGCGTAAGAAGCCGTGGATAAGAGCAAGGCGTAGAGGAGGCGAAAGCAGGAGGAGAAAAAAGAAATAGAAAAGCTCTCAGGAAAAAAAAACGGGGTCAAAGAAGAATCAAAATGGGCGTTTTAACCACCACCACAACAACAACAAAAAAACTCACTGCTAAAGCAAGACACGATCCCAATGATGCTGGTCACACTCAGAAGCCGCATAGGCAGGAAGTTGAGCGGGATCATGACCGTGCAGCAGAGCATCTTCCACTCGTTGACGGTCAGCAGGTGGGGAAAGAGCAGGTCGAGCGAGTCGGCAAAGAGCACAATCAAGGCCACGCATGCGGCAAGCAGCTCAACGGTGAAGAGCAGACTGGTGACCAGCCGGGCTCGCGGGCCGAAAGAAATGAAAGCGAGGTCTGAAAAGGTAATGACCACAGGGTCGAGATCCATGCACTTGGCCAGCAGGCGCGCCGTGTAGGCAGTGACGGCCGCGGCTAGGAACAGAGTGGTCATGCCACAGATCCAACCGGCGTATTTGATGCCCATGGGCAAACTCAGCAAGCCGACGCCAATGAGGACGTTGATGGAGTTGAAAATGGTCTGCGGAAGCGTTGACTGGCCCTCGACAGTCAAAATGATCTTGCCGTCCTCCTCTACCTCCTTGACCAGGATGGCCGGCCGCTCCCTGTCTGGGACGACGGCTGTACTAGCATCGCCGGCGCCAGCAGGGCCGGCGGGGCCGGCGATGCCCCCCCCTTGTTCCTGCTGCTGCCGTTGCCGCCAGATAGCGCCCGCTTGCGCCATGGATGCGGCCTGTGAGCCCGGAATGCGGCCGCTGCCACGGCCGCTGCCCATCATGGCCCCATAGCTCACGCCAGCCTGCGAGTCCACAGAGCCCATTGCGCTGCGCCCTGATCTATAAGAGCCATAGCTGCCAAAGATCGGGGACACACCGCCACTGGCAGCCGCAGAGGCTGTTGCCAGGTGGGGCGGCAGCGCAAAGATGGACGATGTGCTGCCGACACGGAAGCGATTTTGGGCCGTTTCGGAACCAAGCAAGGCCTTGTTCTCAGACGGCTCCTGCAGCCCCCCCTCGCCGGCAGACGTCACAGTCACTTGAGGCCTTGTCGCTGACAGCGAGCCTGCCGCCACGGATGCCGTCGAGGGGCTGCCTGGCTCGAAGGGAGGGCCGCTTTCGGCGGAAGGTGATGTGGCGCCCGCTTCGCAGGCTTCAAGCTGCTGCCGCAGGAGAGAGCTGGAGGGCGGAGACGGCTTGACGGCGGTGCCAGGTAGCTCTGGCTCGGCAGCTTCTTCTTCCCCCCGGCCGGCGGCAATGCCAGCGGGAGCTTCCTCATCGCCAACATAATCGCCGTCGAAACCGTTTACGTCCCACTCGCCGCCATGCGGCACGCCAAAGATGGGCTCCTGGTCGGCAGCAAACACAAACGCCGGCCGCTGTGGAATGACCTCAGTGAAACCAGCGGCTCGTTGCCAACTGCGTGTAAACGAGCGGATGCTGTTGACGCCGCCAATGTCGGTCAAAGCAGCCAATCGAGCTCCTACCGAAGACCTAAGGCAAGAGTAGAGTTAGCCTCTCAACGACCAGTCAAAGACCAGTCAAAGACCAGTCAATGGCCAACCAATCGCCACCTCTCTTTTCCGGTGCTCCAATGTCACCTTCACTCTCCTATGTTCCAATGCATTTTTTCCCCTTGATTTCTTTACCTTCGTCGTCTCAACGGAGGCCAGTTCCCAGCCGCCCTGGAGCGGTCGACACTGCCGCCAGTGTCATACGGATCTCGCCCTTCATCGCCAAGCAATTGGGATGAATCGTCGTCGTTTCCGCTGTCGTTGTCCCGGCCCGCAAACTGGACGCTGCGGAAGCCGGTCGACGACGCGCTGCCGCTGCGATGTAGCAAGCTCAAGGTGTCGTCGGTATTATTATAGTCATTGTTGCTGTTGTTACTGGCCGCCGGATCTTGGCCACCTTCTGGGGCCATGAGGATAACACGACGGGAAAAAGGCGGCAGTTAATCGGGCACGCCAAAAACTGGACGGTTGAGAAAGCCCGCGTAAAAACAGCAAAAAAAAGAAAAAGGAAGTAGAAGAGAAAGAGAAAGAGGGCAATAGAACGAGTAAAATCTTCTATCTACCCCCCAAGGCAGCTTCTTTATTGAGAAGCGTGACTGCCCTTTTCTGTCTTATGACATTTACTGTATTAAAATGTATTCGGGAAAGAAGAAAAAAAAACTTAGAAGGAGCGATGTGCAGCCAAGAATAATACACGCTGACTTTAAAATTCTTTAGTCCCCAACCAGAGGAAAAGGACGATAAAAGAAACCAATCGTGGCCAAGAGAGAAACGATCAAGAAACAAATGAAAAAAGGAATATTAAAAAAAAAAAGAAAAGCAAATGGTGGGTCACGTTGTGAGGTGCGATGTCCGGAGAGTACGATGGTACTACCTCGCCGTGCGGAGGATGGCGTTTTCCTACTCCGTACAGCAGCGGATACCACTACTGGGCATATTACTGCGTTGTACTCCGTATAATATTAAGTAGCTCTGCATCTGCTAGCAGGCGCTGTCACTTCGTTTATTAAAAAGCAAGATAGGCCCCCCAGCTGTGTTTGCTGTTATCTGTGAGGCCTTTTTATCTATCTGTGGAGAAAATGACAAACAGCTCCGTCTTCGTTCTGCACAGAACAAGGGATTCTAGTGCTCTTGCTAGTAAAGCTCTGGGCGACTTAGGTCTGCTAAACACGCTGCTGATGGAACTGACAGATTGAAACCCGCGTGCTCCTACATGTGATGTTGGCTCTTGCTTTTTGACAATGTCTACTTGTGCTCCATATTACCTACTCTTTCTTGCTACTTCGCACTCTGGTTCTTCCTCCCGTACAAAAGGGCCTGCGTGGTGGCATTTACGCCCGGAATACAAGCACGGCCCTCCTGGTAGCTCTTATCAGTTGCAATATCCGCCTACTTGTCTAGCGCGTTTCCTATCGCGAAACCAAAAAAAAGAGGGGGAACAGATCTTGGCTTTTACACTCGAAGCCATTGTTCCCTAAGCCCGCTGAATTCGCACAGTTCATTATGTGCCTACGGAGTACAAAAAAAACATGCTGTTGAAGAGTGCAGGTGTGCCATGCATGTATACTCGTAGAGACACGCTGTAAAAGTTGTTCTGCTTTGGAGAATGTCCGGCATCGCGATCGCACACTCGTCGAGTACTCGTATTCATTAGCAGAGCTCACTACGTCGTATTATGCGCCCTCACCTCTCTTGCCTTGCCATATTCCGTATTTTTCTTACGAGGACGAGCAAATCAGCTTCGTTCTCCATTGCCGCATGCCAATCCTGATTCTTGTCGGTCCCCACCTCTCTGCATGCTCTGCATGCTCGAGATCTACGAAAAGTGCACTTTGCTATTTCTGGCCTGCACAACTGGGTGACATGCGTTGCACATCGGCACTGTCACGTGCTTCATTTTTGCCAACTAATCGGCGATGCTCAGAAATAACTCGTTTAGATTACGAGTATGCACGTAATAACAGGAAGCAGTATGAAAGTATTACCGCCATAACCGCCTACGGAGCATTACAATAAATATTATTACGACTTGGCTTTAACTCGTACGATACTGTAAGACGTAGCTGCTCTTCACATTCTACCCAAAGCCTGGGTCTCTCCTCTCTGTTGTTTGAATGGGTAATTTCTGGTATTTTGTGGCAATGCCCTATCTAAGATACATGAAAAATACGCAGAAAGCGAGTTGGACTAGATCAAGTCCATCTCTCGACGACCTTTGAAAAAAAGTAGAAATGCTGACTCCAAAACAGGGTATTTGTTCCATCGCTCTTCCTTCTCCTCCCTTCTTTCAACACAATCTGCCACACACTCCGTGATACATATATGAAGCAAAAGAAACCCGCCATAAGAACTCCGCTGTTCATGCCAGTCAAAAATAAGGGGCGAGAAAAAACAAAAAGAGAAAAGAAATCATATAAACGACCCCCGCTCGCATCGCCCATGCTAACACATTTTGTCTTTCAGCCACTTTTTTTGAGATTTCCTGCCCCTTCCTCGGTTCTTTTTTTTTATCCGACATTGGTGTTTAGACAATCTTTGTGTTGGTGGTACACATGGAAACAAGACCGGCGAAAAAGGGAGACAAACAAGATCCATGACAAAAGGGGAAGTGAATATATGCAAAACAGTGAAGAAAAGAAGGAACAGGGCAAACAAGAAAAAAAAACAACAAAAAACGCCCCGTGAAAAGAGAAAATATAGAAACAAAAATACCCGGAGTCAGCAGAAATCTACCTAAAAAAAAGTCGTGATTGATGAACTCAGTGGTGAAGAGTCCAAATACAAGTGATGGACTGGCTTAGGAGTGCGTCTCCTGCCAGCCACCAACCCATTCAAAATCGCCGAAACCAGAGCGTTTGTTACGGCGGTACGTCCAACTGCGGTCCCGTCCTTTGTTCCAAGGACACTCCTTGGGCCGCTCTTTAGCCACGCCCCATTTGTTGTGGCAGTTGGACTGGCTGTTCAAAAACACTGAATGATTGCCGTGGTTGTTGCTGCTCGTCTGAATGTTGCTAGCCTGGCTGTTTGCCTGAAGCGGAGGGCTAGCCTGACAGCCCGGTTGATAACCATGGTGCCAAGCAGCGCCAAAAGCTCCATGGCCCGAGGTCGAGTTGAGTTCATAGCCATGGCCCCCGAGTCCGTAACCTTTGTAGCCGGCCCCAGACCGCTCTGTCCCGGAGGTAGCGGCACGAGATCCCGTGTATGCCCGCCGCCTTTCTCCCAAAGCCGCCCACTTATCAACGGTCAAAGGGGACTTTGAGCGAGAAAAAGGCGAGGGCGGCTGCGGGTGTGGATGCTGAACGGCCAACTGATTGTCAAAGAGGTGAAAGTGAGTTTGCTCTTGCTGCACATGCCCAAATATGTCTTGGCTCTCATCTGACAGAGGGTCTGAGAAAAACGGCATGTTATAAGCAAGGTCATCCTCAACAATTACCGGATCGACAATGGGCTGCTGCTTGTCGGCCGGTACAGTCATATCCAGCGCCAGTGCTTTAGTCGCCGGAGACAGACCCTGGCGTGGGGTGTTGTCGTCATCCACAAAAGCAGAGCCTGCATGGACTGCTGACAGGACGGCGGGCTTGTTGCCGTCATTGCTGACGCCGTCCTGGCTCCAGGTGCGTGCGTTGAGCTTCTTCAGAGCCTCGAGCTGCCGCAAACGCTCCTGCTCCTCCTCAACATCCTCGTCCCACATGTCACTCCAGCTCTTTGATACTGTCGTGTTCTTTTTACCAAACACAAGAGACATTGCTGGGGTGTTGCGGGCACGCGACATGGTGATTGGCAGAGATCCAGCCATGGGAGAAACTTTGTTGCTAGACCACTCTTCCTTGCGACGGATGTTTGACAGAGACTGGTTAATAGCCAGCGACTTCATTGACGCTGCCAGGCTGGCGTCCAGCACAGATTCCATCGACGGTGTCTCGCCAGTCATGGCAGAAGACCAATCGGCAGTAGTAGCCTCGGACTTGGAAAAGAGATCTTCCGTGTAACTCTCGTTTTCATCAGGAATGGCACTCAGCGGACTTGCGATGTGAGGCTGAGTCGTCTGCAGCGCCTTGGCCCAAGGGAAAGAACCGCAATCGACTTGCGGGCTTTGAATGGACGGAGTGCGCAGAGGCTCCCGGTGGGCAGAGGCAACCACACGGCGATCCGCCGAGCAGAAGTCATCGAGAGCCTCGTCCAGCGTAGTGAAGCTCACAACCCGGCGAAGAGCGTCGCGAGCACCAACCAAGGACCGCTTGCTAGGATCTAGATTCATGCATTGAACAATGACCTCGTACGTGTCTTGCGACATGGACGGGAAGACATCGAACAATGACTGCTTGTCTCGAGAAAAATCCAAGAAGAGCGGATCCGCCTCGGTGGGCGTCGTGAACGGATTGCGGGAGAACAAAATGTTGAGCAGACAGATGCCAATGGCCCAGATGTCAGCCTGCGCAGGCGAGTAGCCAGCACCAGCCGAATCGTACTGCTCTGGGGACATGTAGCGGTCGCTGCCAACAGTTGTCTCGTACGTCCACTTCTCCGTGGTGGCGAGGCCAAAATCGCCCAATTTCAAAGAGCCATTCTGCGAGAGAAAGATATTCTCCGGTTTGATGTCGCGGTGGTAGATACCCTTGGAGTGAATGTAGGCAACAGCGTCAACAAGCTCCAGCATGAACCGGCGCACATGTTCAGTCTCCAGGGGTCCGTGGCCATTGCGAATAGCCTCGTATAGGTCACCGCGAGGGCAGAACTCCAGCACAATGTAAATATGCGATTCCGTCTCGAAGGAGTCGAGTAGGTTGACAATGTTGGGGTGATGGCTCAGCCGGCGGTGCAAAACCAGCTCTTCCGACTTGTCATCAATGGCGAAGTCGAGGCCAGCTTCTTCAGCTGCAGTTCTCTTAGTCAAGCACTTGATAGCAACGGTATTACCGGTATCAAGCTGCCGGGCCATGAAAACCATGCCAAAAGAGCCGTGGTTCAGCGGACCAATGGTTTGGTATCGGCCGTCAAGGACGACACCGGGTTGAAAACTTTCTCGCATGCATGCCATTGTTAAACAGGAAACAGTCCAACTGGCAACGAAGAGAAAGGGGTGGGTCGTGAATAAAAAGATGGGTCAAAGCGTAAAAGATGCGAAAGCGGAGAGTTTGTATAGTTGGTCAAAAGACAAAAAGCAAAAGGAGCAAGAAAAGTATATCCAAGTCGGTCGTGATCGTAGAGGATGGCCCAGTAGGGAACGAGACAAAATATGCGTTCACAGTAAGCCCCGTTATCCTTTCCTCCAGGGAAATGTCAGTGCCTTTCCCAAAAAGGTGAGTGCCAGTGAAGAGCAGCCAAAGAATTCGGTTGTGTTGAGATTGAAAGTCGTGCTCTCTTTAAGCTGGGGCGATATGGAGTAGTAAAAATGAGGGTGCTTGAAGCGTCGGCGAGTCGCCCTCGAGAGCGAGGTCGTGAGGAGAGGCGTGAGAAAAATATGAGATAACAAAAAGAGGCAGCGAAAGCAGATATGGAGTGAAAGAAAACAGAAACAAGTAACGCCAAGTAGATTCGTAAAGTAGTGTCAGAGGCTCATGGAAACGGTGCGTGTGATGATGTTTGATATAACAAAAGGAAGGGCCCGCAAGTTGATCGTAAATGATCGGACAAAACTGTCCCGTAAATAAACCACAAAAAAGCAAAAAAAAAGAGGAGCGAGTTCGTTATAATGACATCAGGGCGATCGGAGTCTGGTCAAAGTATAACTCAAGACTTGGAGAAAAAAAAAACAAAGGAAAGAATAAAGAGCGTGATTTAACTTCGAAATTGGATGCTTCTCTTTTCTTGTTTAGGAGAAAGGGAGAAAGTGGTCCAAAATCGGTAGTTAAGGTGCTATGAGCTTGAGTAATTAGGAAGCCGTCATTGAAGTGAGGTAGGCAGAAAGAGAATAGGAATAAGACACGATCGACGTGACTAGCGAGAGGAGTTGACAAGATATGGGACGAAGACTGGCTTTGTCGAAGAGGGTTATCGATCCGAGGGTTGGCAGTGTAGGTTTTATATACGTGGATAGTGCGTCTTCGTATGCGGAACAACTATCGGCTTGGCGGTCGAGTCACGGAGGGTTCGGAAAGCAAAAAAAAAATGACTCCACAAACGTGACGAACGTAGAGAAGGCGAGGAGAGGACGAGAAAAGAGAGAAAGAAAGAGAAGGGGCGATTGTGAATGGACAGAAAACAGCTGAATATCGCAACCTCGGATTCGTCACACTCCGGGGGAGGATAGGCTGCCACCAGGCACCGTCCAGAACAGGTAGGCGAAGAGGGTTCAAGTCTTCAACCCGCCGTGTTCTTTCACAAAGTCAAAACCCCAGGTATTGAAGAAAGACTCTAGCCAGGTACGTAAGCAGGCCGGAAAGATGGTCGAGATAGCTAACGCAAAGGCAAAAGTGGAAACGGTCGGAGTAAGAGTCACCGGGTGGTCCAGCTATTTGAACCCCTCAGTCGTCGGTCGCCGTCAAACTAAGGCTGCCTGTCGAGTACGCAATCGACGCCAATGACAAAGCGAAGGCTGGTACCAAAGGGTAGGTCGAGAAAGTGCAAACTGAGAGACAGAAAGCCGACAAGAATTCGCCTTGTTGACAGTCCACAAAGGAAATAAGAGGAGAGGGCGACGGCGGCGGCGGCGGAAGAGCTGAGGTTTCGGTAGCAAGAGCCGGTAGGTTCAGCGAGTCAATCGAGTCACGCGTAGGTTCCCGAACAACGGCAAAGAAAGAGGGCAACGATCCAAAAAAGACTTGGAAGACAAGGTGCAAGAAAGTTGACACAGAGCACAGGAAAAAGAATCCTGACCAAAAATACCAGAGACAAAGTGTTGATTTCGACTTTGGGGGGAAAACCAGTTGAGTCAAAGACGAGATCAACAGCAGGGTATGGTATCAGAGACGGATGACGACGGAGCAAGATTGGGAATTGCTGCAACGACGATATGGAGTCTTCTTTTTGGAGTTTCTTTGCAAGAAGTGGGAACCAAGGACTGATGAGAGAAAGCGAAGGGAAGAGTAGAGAATTAAGGAAAATGATGCGGATGGCAGGACGGGATGTAAAGAGGGAAGGAGGGTAGAAGAAGGCAGGAAAGAGAGAGGATGGAAGAGAAAGAAACGAACGAGTAATGTGGCGCGCATGGGAGCTTGGGAACGAGAAGGCGGTGGAGGGAAGGAGCAATGAACAGGATGGCGGTGGCCGACTTCTGGAGGTGGGCGGGTACGAGCAGGTGGGTGGTGGTGCGGTGTACGAAGGTACGACGTACGAGTACTCGTGGAGCGAAGACGGACCTGCTGCAGGTGTGTGTGACTGGGGCGGCGCCGAGGAGGAAAGAAGAAGGGAGGTGGGTGTGTGACTACTGGAAGGGTAAGAGAAAGAGAGAGAACAGAACAGAAGCTGCGAGTACAAAGTACTCCGTACTTTGTAATACAAAGCCGCTCTGCATTAGTACAGAGCATTTACGGAGTATGGAATACACCGTACGAGTTAGGCGGATGGGCAGTGCTGGGAGGGAAAAGAGGGGTGGCTGTAGGCAAAAGAACAAAGCTGGCTTGGCTGAGTCGGGGTGTCCTGCTGGGGTGGAGCCACCTAGCCAGATGATTTACACAGTGTGCTATGAAAGAGGAAAAGACGCATGCGACCCGCCCCAGGCTAGACGGGTTTTGCGTGAGTCTTTCAACATCATGAGGCATTCCTAACAGGGAAAGGCGCAAATTGCAGCGACGCTAGACTGTGCTTTCTTTGGTTGTACGGAGTACGTAAGTTGCGACACAGTCCAGGCAGCCAGCAAAAACGACCTGACGGAAACAAAGGAGCAACTCCGTTCCAGTGAGGCTTGTGGAGCGCTGATAGCGGGTACCTCGCATTTAGCCGGCCTTGTGGTGACTCAAAACGTACTGTTTATCTTCCCCAACAGGCGCTTACTTTTTGGTTGTCACGCAAGTCGGCCACACTGGCCAAACTCGTAATTTAACGATATCTCACGATGGCTCAGCAGGAGAGGGCACGCGATACAAGGCAAAAAAATAGTCCGAGCAACTTGGGGGCAGCCCATCCCTATTCGAGGGTGAAGCCGATATGAGGGGTCGCTCAGGGGAAAGCAACTCTCCCTTATGCTCTCTCGTATTCTTCTCATATTTTCCTTCGTGCGGCGGTAGAGTTCACAGCCCAAGTCTTTCTCTTATCTCCTCCCAATTGTCGAGGCGAAACCCACATTCGTCCAGCAATTCTGCCCAGCACCCTTCCATCGTAACACTGTGTACTCGTAATACGGTCCGCAGATTCAACATTTTCGCGCTGTTACTCGTAAACTGTCAGACACGTTGGCTGTTGTGACGCTACCTAATGGCGGTGTACCAGAGAGCCATCCATTGGCCGGCAATAAACCGTATGGCGCAGGTCACTGCAGCCCGAAACCAGAAGCGACGACACGAGTATTACCGCTTGGGTTGTTGGGAGGACACGTTGTGCAGCCCCCTGTGAGCGTGTCCACAGTGCTGGCAATTCCGCAGCAACTAAATATACAAAGTAAAAATACACCGCAAATGCAGACATAACACGTATTTTTATGGTTGCTCCATAAGTACTCCGTACGCAGCATTGCTCCCACCACCAGCCAATTAGCTCGGGACACTTATGCACCAATTTGTGTTCCTGAGTTCAGCGCGCTTCAGGTTCTTGCTCGATTTCTCTGCTTTCCCTTGCGGCCCGGAGCCGTGCGATTGGCTCATCAAAATCTCCACACCACCTACGCCCTTACATTTGCCTGTCCTGCACTCCTGTCGTCCTGCAGCTGTCTCCATGCAAGAACGAAAAGCACGAAAGCAATATTATTACATCGAATGTATCCACTACACACTCTCACACACCGCCTTGCTGTGTTTTGAAGTGCTCATACTGCAATCCACGTATTCAAGGAGCAGCAATAACATATCCATACGAGTACTCGTATTATGATGCAACGTGCATTTTTTTCTTTTACGACAGCAAGGTTGGTCTGTTTTGTTTTTCTTGCAAAGCCTGCCCTGACAACCCTGGTCAGGCCAATGAATGCCCCACATTTCAGCATAACCAGTATTACGACGTAACGACCACAATGCCTTCTTGGACTGAGAGTACGGAGTACAATGAATTGGAAGCAGGAATCTAGCATACGCATTCATCCGTACTTCGTACCGTTCTTTGCTCGTATGAGTGCAAGCTATGGCCTGAGTGCAGTCCGGCAAGAAACCTGTTCGTCTCGTCAGAGGAAGCGCCCGCCAGAACAACTGGGGGGAGCGCTTCGTGTCCTTTAACAAAAACGAGCACAGGAACGGGCACGAAAGCAGGGAGTAATATGGAGTACACTACGACAGTCTTCTCTTTTGGCAGTCTCTTGATTGACATGTATTACGGCGCACATCGTATTACTCGTGCGCCAGATGCATGGGGACGGGAGTACGAAGCACAAGCAATAATCGTACTCCTGACAACAGAGAGAAATCCCGTTTGCAATGTATTACTCCGTAGTCGTACGTCGTGAGCAAAATGGCGTTAAGACAGGTTTTGACACGGCGTATTACGCGGTGTGGAGGAGGTCGAAACGCCTGTGTCATTGAAACATGCGCAGCGAGAAAAAAGGACCTCATATGCCAGCTCGTTATTTACGCATACCTTACAAGTACTTGGTATTATGTCGTCAGCCATTTCTCAACGTGCACTTCTTTTTTTTCGGTTTTAGTACGAGAACACCAGAATGGCCGTAGTCTTACGAGTACGAGGTGTCTGACGTGGGTAATGGTAAAGCATACCAGAAGAATTATGCTATTCGTGTTTCTATGGGGACAAGTTGTTTTGTTTTATGATGGCCCCGGAGTACGCTCCTCTCTCCACAAATTGCATTCCTTTGACTTCGTACTGCGTAGTTGTGTCGTACTTGCTGGCATGATGACAAGGCCACTTTCTGCTTCGTGGCTGCATCTCGTCCTCCCTTGCTGAGACACGAACGAGAGTGAAGCTTATCCCGCCGATAAGGGGGTGTGCAGCCATGCAAGTTAGCGGAAGCGGGGAAAAGAAGGATGAAGGATTCAAAGGGAGGCGGAGAGAGCGGTGAGCGACTTGTCCATTCTGACTTTAGCCACTAAACCAATGTAAAGCTCCAGGCCCGTCGAGAGCCTTTTTTTATACTTTTTTTTTACACTCCTACTCGTATGCCCATGAGCTATTATTGGGTGGTATGAAGAACCGTATTACTGGTTGGGCTTCGTTTCTATTTTTTTCTTGTTTCTGTTCAAATTTGGCCATATTCCTCGCACAGGTCTTGATTTAGGTGCAGCCAGTGCAGCTTGTTGGGGGAAGATGGGGGGATCCCAAGTCGTATCACTTAAAACAGACGGCAAGAGAAACAAGGTGTGCATACAGAATGTCTGTTCGCACTCTTATTATTGGTTTGACTATGTTGTTTCACTGATCACTTATTTTTTCCGCATTCATTTGGCCGTGGTGTGGCGTCGTTGCCCGGTATTGTCGTGTGATACAAGTCGAGTTGATCTTTTTAAAACAAAAGAAAAAAAAATCTGAGCGGAAGCCACACAGTAGCAGCAAATGGTTTGAGTGAGGCACGACGATTACACTACTCGAACGTCGTACTTTACTTTATGCAACCATAACGGCGAATCCGATTATTGCGATATGGCAATCGAATCCAGTGAGTGGGCAGTTGCCGAAACCTGGGTCCGGGTGAAGCTGCCGAAAGATGCTGCTGCTCACGAGCCACTTTGGCTCTCTATGGCTTGCTTGGCTGGAACTGAAATCGCCAAGATTTGCTCTGCCGCCGACTAGGTTTCGAGGCTGGTTGGGCTCCTGCTTTACATGTATCAGGTCGTAACAGACAGTGTCCACAGAAGACCGTCAAGAGAAGACAAGACGAAAACGAAAAAGGAACTGTTATGGGACCACGTCGTATGAGGACTCCGCAAATTCAACGACACTACAAGCACAGAGCAAGACGTTGATGGGTTACCAGAAAAGGAAAGGCAAAAAAAAAGAAAAGAAAAGAAAGAATCTCGCCTAAGCGGTTTTGAGAATGCGATCCTAAAAACCTACAAAGAGTTCGGCCCAGACAATGGTGCACTTCAAAGATGAGAGAAATGAGCAAAAAGCACATCGAACCGGGTGATGTCGTATGTGTTTGATATTCCATTATTTTGATTGCCGGTACTGAACTTTGTTCTTTACTCGTATTTCCCCAAGACAGATGATTGCATTCCTCCAATCCAAGCCCGATACTACCCACATGAGCTGCAGGACTACGGAGAGCATGTTCGCTCATCACAATACCCAGACAATTTTGTCTGACCGCCATTCGCATTCCTGGGTTTTCATAACCGTTTCTTTGTTACCTTTCCTTTTTTTTCTAGCTAAAAAGACGGCGTCTTCCGTGGTTGGAAGTCGCCGTGCTGCTTCGTCCTGCTTGTCGGAATGCTGTTCCCATGCCTGGAGGATGCACAGAGTTTGTTCAAAGAGACATGCGTCGCTATGTTGAGCTGGCGGAATAATATGCACGAACCAACCACCTACGCCTCGCCACTCGTTTTTTACTTCTCAACAGACAAAAGTAGATGCCCAATGGCAGCTATTTGCTAAGCCCCATGGAGATATTGAAAAAAGGTGTGTTAATCAAAAAAAGTCAGAAGGTCTAACGAGTTTGGCGTCTGCACTGTCACAGAGAATCTTTCAAGAAAGGTTCGAACCATGAAAATGAGACCCAAAAATCCGAGTAAAGACGATATACGCAAGCTTCTTCCGTCCCCATTCCATTTCCCTCCTCCCTCCAAAATGTCCATACTCGTAGAGCCAAAAAGACTGGAATGTCGGCAAAGAAGGCCATTTTTTATGGCAGCCGTTGTTGCCACGGGACCCTTGAAGCAGCTTTCTTTGCACTTGCCGACGCTCCTTTTTCGGTTCTAATTCTGCACCCCCTCTCTCCTTTGCTCCTCGCTCTCTCCCTTTCCCCCTCATCTTCCAGGCGATCGTCCCTACAACCTACAACTCCTCCCCCCTACGATGATGTGCTTCCCGATTCCATTGGATGCAAAACCTGTACGCGTGACAGCCGGCAGCATAGCAGAAGAACCCTGCCGTCTGCATCGTGCCGTGTCTGCTCACAGTCTGCTCAATGGAAACTGACCATCGCGTGGTCGTTGCCTCATTTTTATCATAGCTTGATCCGGTTCTTCGCTCTCTTCCTCGCATGAAACATTGGCTCTTTTGCCGGCATACGCGCGAGGCATGAAACTTTTTTTTTCAAAAAACAGACCCTTTCCCAGAAAAAAAAACTAAACCGGCGTTTTAAAATGAGAGAACTATGCTTTTACCCCGATTTTCACCTGGTTTTACACAATTTTACAACGCAGAAAACAATGGGGCCAAAACAGCACCAGACCGCCTGACATGCGAAGCATAAAACAGCTCATAATGGGTTTCTTGAAGAACCCCCCCCCCCCGGGGCGCGGGGGGCGGGGCGGAGAGGTATGAGTTTG